>CAHIKZ030004601.1:1895000-1952500 GCA_903632075.3 Acanthosepion pharaonis
ATATATATATATATATATAAAAGTGAACATAGAAGGTCTGACGATTGCATATAGCATGAAAATGAGACTGTCGCCTCTAAGTGTTGACTTCTATGCTCACTTTTATATTTACACACGCTCTATCTCTGATATTGAGCACTTTATTCCATAAATATAGCACACCTTAAGACTATATTTCTTTATATATATATATATATATATATATATATATATATATATATATATATATATATTTGAGATTGGATCAATATGTCCATTGTCTGACAAGTTGTTATAAAATAAATGTTTACTTGAAATTTTCACTGTTAAATTTGTGATTAAAATTCACCATTGAATTAAGTGTATTGCCAAAGAAGATTGTGTTGAAAAAAATATTTCTTTTCCTCAGTAAATAATGGTTTTATCATTTTCCTAAAAGCATTTGTTTTTGTGCAGCAAACATTTATTTTTTTACATACACCATTCTCTTCTCAAGCATTTAATTTAAAACTAAATATTCATCAATACAGAGATTTAAATTCCAAATCAAAATTCATTGACGTTGTGACATGCCCAAGCATTATTGATCCAGATTCGTCTATTAATTTATGAATTTTTCTACTGATTTAATTAATTCAATGTGGTATATATATATATATAATATATATATATATATATATATATATATATATATATATATATATATATATCCTTACTCTGTCCTGGACATTGAGTTCTACCTGGATTCTTCCTCTTGGAATTTTATTCTAAAAATATACATGTGTGGGTATTTATATATTTCGCATACGTATGTATATTTACCACTAATATTATCTATTTATATATATATATATATATATATATATATATATATATATATATATATATATATATATATATATATGTTCAAAAGCATGTCTTAGGTTCTTTCACCGATTTTGAGGACACTACACCCATAAATATAGAAAATTTTAAACAGCGTGTATACGCTGCTACTCGTATTGAAAACAACACAAAAATACATCTTAAGCAGTCAAACATGAAGAGAAATTAACAGCATCTAAAAACAAATCCCCTTGAAAATAGCTGAAGAAGTGACCGAATACGATTGGGACAATATGGACAATTTTTGCAGTCCCACTAAAGTAAACGGTAAATCTGAAAAAACTAAATAAAAATAATCAAATTTTCTTTGCTTATCATATTTTATGAAAGATGTCTAAAAGAAAATGTCCTTACCAAATATACATTAATATAATATACAGGAAATCTGTATTTTGTTATGATAGTGATTAAAAAAAAAACACATGTGAACGCTATCTATTATAATTATCGTAAAATGTAAAATTAATCAGTTGTCGTTACGGATTTTTTTGTCAAAACAGGACTTTTCAAATTATAAAAGAAATGTATATTTTGTCAGAGTTACAATTTTTATTTTGGAAGAGATCAAAAGTACTTGGGTTGACAAAAACTACTTGAAAAGATCAGTATAAAAATAAATAGACATAATATGCCTATATTATTCAATGAAACATGTTTGAATGAAGATATTCTTCCTATATATATATATATATATATATATATATATATATGAAGATAGATAGATATAGATAGATAGATAGATAGATAGATAGATAGATAGATATATTTTATTATAGGATATTACATTCGAACATATATGTAAAAATCGCTGTAATGTAATAATAATAATAATAAAGAATTATTACTTTACTGTTGTATTGAGACCTATTTTTAAATTAATGTTGTGAACGTTTGAATTTATACGTTATTCGTTCTCATTTCATTTGTGTATACATATATACACACACACAAACATATATATATATATATATATATATATATATATATATATATATATATATATTTAGGCAGCAATCCTTCCTTTATGCATGTTTCATTAAAAACGACAGACAAGGTAATGCGATTAAGCTTTTTATTTGATTTTTCTTATATTCGAAAAAGACGTGTGTGTGTGTGTGTGTGTGTGTGTGTGTGTGTGTCTGTGTCTGTGTCTGTGTGTGTGTGTGTGTGTGAAATTAATGTATTTGCATCGCGCGGAGAACAATCTATCAAACAGATGTGTACAACTACACGCAGTACATCCAATTGTATAGACCGTACACATGGTACATGGAGTGGTTGTGAAATTATTTTTATAGTGAATCTTTTAATTTGCTAATAATTACAATTTTGGAGGGTGAATAAAAGAAACAGATTCATCAAGATTGTTTTTCTTTATTCTTTCGATTCGACCATACTTTTTTTTTTTTCATTTATGCATGTTTTTTTTTATGTTTTTCGCCGAATAGTGTTTGAATAAACATCGAAATATCTAGCAAAAGCAAAATCACTTATTTTGCTCCAAGATTTTTTTTTCTAAAAGTTGCTCTTTCCTATTTGTTTCATGAATTTAAGAACGATGATTGGCCGTGAGTTGGTCGACGAAAATTATGGTTTCCAAAAGAGTCTGGATCTTTTCCAATACAAACATAATGGATAAATACGGGATTAATAGACCAGCGAATGAATATATTGACTTTGTAAATAGTAAAACAATATTTTATCTCTAGATTAAAATGAGCAGGATAGATAGATAGATAGATAGATAGATAGATAGATAGATAGATAAATAGATATGAACAGACTGAGCTAGATAGATATGAAACGATTAAGATAGATAGATAGATAGATAGATAGATAGATAAATATGAACAGATTAAGATAGATAGATGGATAGATAGATAGATAGATAGATAGATAGATAGATAGATAGATAGATATGAACAGACTGAGCTAGATAGATATGAACAGATTAAGATAGATCGATAAATAGATAGATAGTGGTGGCTCGGCTGTTAAACTAAGGGAGCGTATGTAAATAATCGAGTCACCACATAGCACAGATGGTCTAAAGTTTACGTTCAACCATCAAACTGTCGCTTCTCGGTGTTGACCTCAGTCTCCACTTTTACTTTATATATATTTATATATATATATATATATATATATATATATATATATATGTGTGTGTGTGTGTGTGTGTGTGTGTGTGTGTGTGTGTGTTTGTACGCGCGTGCGTCTCTGTGTGTACACATAGTTGAAATGGCTAGTTTTATCCGTAAGTTCTACCCTAACAGTTTCTTCTCTGGCACTTCTCATTTTGGAAATCTCTTTCGGCTCCATACTTTCCAACCAATTTTGATATTCCAAAATTTAGATGCAATGTCAGTCGCCATCTACTGTCCTCCTGATCATTGTTCTGTTCTCTCACCTTAACGATGTTTATGTTTTTGTTATTCTTTCATACCCATTAACCCCTTGTATTGTGGTGGCTTTTTTGCTTTAGATGGTTAATAAAGAGATTGTGATAGATAGATAGATAGATAATGAAGAGATAGATAATGAAAAGATAAATAGACAGATAGATAGATAGATAGATAAGGAAAGAATAGATAGATAGATAGATAGATAGATAGATAGATAGATAGATAGATCCAATTATTTTTGCAGCTGATCCACAAAAATATAATCAAAAATTGAATAGAAAAACTGATCATAAAACTTTGAACTTTATAAAAACTAAAAGTTCCATGTTCTTTAAAAAATTTTCAAAATTATTTTAAAATAAATGCGAAAGCTCTTACATTGCTAACAACAACATTTTAATTAAGCTGTCTTTATCGTGATATGAATTCAAAACCGCTTATACCTCTGAAATGTAATTAAAAATAAGTTACGATAGTACAAACATAATCAACAATAATCAACTGAAATTTTGATATATGACTTGTTTGTACATTTATCTGATCAATATATTTAAGATGTAGATTTTGTCGAAATTTCTCAAATTGATCAGTGCAATTATTCCACCAATAATTCGAATTACTATATTCTTTTTTGTTGTTTTCATCCCAGTGTTCTTGAGGGCGTCTTCTTGGATTAACTTGAAATGGTTTGTTAATCTGACAGAGAAAATTCATTCCAAAACGATTACTGAATAATTTCTACATTGCGTTTGACCCAAGAATCTGTCCTTAAAAATATTGGGATTCCAGTAAAAACAAAATACTTGCAAATCGACATATGTAATCGAAAAACTAATAGTTTTATTCAATTAAATTATTATTATTATTATTATTAGTTCCTTTGATTTTTGTTGTATACACATTTTCCACCCAGAGACCTAAGGTCAGAAATGGCTTCATGACATTTTATATTGAGTATTTTTGTAAAAACAAACACAATAAGATAACACATATTTTACATAGATAAAGGTCTTCGTAATGTGTGAGCTTTACTTTTGAGTACACTTTTTTGTATTTCTTTAAGCCTTGAGCTATCAGGAATCTCTTCACTGAATCTATTGGAATATTGCCAATCAATCCGAGGGCTCCAACTATAACAAGAATTGTTGATGTCCTCATGTGCCACAATTTTTGAGATTTAGATTTCAAACTCCTTGTATTTTGATAGCTTTTTGAAGAAGATACATTACAGTCTATGGGGACTGCCATGTTAATAAGAAGGCCAATTTTGTTTTAGTGGTCTCTAATCACGATATCTGGGCGATTAGCTTTGATTGTTTTATTTGGGTGTTTTGTTGCAGGTCCTATATTTGTAACCGTGTCTGGGTGGTGTTCATACCAATTTCTTGTAGTTTCCTTTGCATCAAAGTCGCAGATTTTCCAATGCAGATATTGTCCCACTCTCTCATGTCGGGTTTTATATTCAGTGGATGTCAATACTCTGCAATCTGATACAAGATTCTTTCTGGATATTTATTGCAGAATCTGCATTTTTGCTAACATAATTTTTCTGAAGCGTACTTAGTGATTTCTACTTAGCAAGTCCTGTTCAGCAAGTATAATGCCTTCGCTTTCAGCTTTTAAACCTGTTTTACGTGGCCACTGATGAGTACAGGGTGTGTCTACATCAGCTTGTTTAGTACGGGCAGAGTATTGACCGTAAAGAGGTTTATCTTGCCATCGTTTTTGTATCTGGTCGATTGCATTTGCCTTTGCTTTCTTTTTTAAAGTTTTTACAGCTGTAGTAAGTGTATTATGTTTTACTTGAATTTCTTTACGCATTTGAAACTCCATTTTGGACTCTGTGACTTCTTTTATTACTGAATAACGTTTCTTACTTCTTTCATGTTCTTTTACACAGATCATCATCCAGTCTTCTGTAGTTTCCAGGTATCTTTGAAGGCCAATTGTTGTAGTTTTGTAAGACAGTTCTAGTTGAACTAATCCTCTGCCTCCTTCGGATCTGGGCACATACGGATAATCAATATTATTTAATTTTTATGTCATTGGGTGTTTTTGTAGGTCCTCTGAAAGTATGAAGTATTGTAGTATATGGAAGATTGACTGATGATGGATAAGCAAATTGTAATGAGTGAATGTGTCTTGAATCTGAATAGCTAGGTATAAAGTAGTGATGACCAGCCTCAGCCCATTCTCACTCCCATTTTTTGGCCTTGTGCCACAATTGTATTCTATATAAATCTAGACAATCAACATCAGCCTTGGGATGATGCATGCGGTGGCAAGTGAGAAGTTTTAGCATCCATTCACTTAATGTCAGTTATGGTCTATTTAAGGATGTTGAAATTGTATTGCACCACAGAGAGAGCCAAGGAGTTTATGGCTGATATTTTTTTTTTTAATTGAGCTCTGTATTCAATACCAGACGCACACGCCTGTAGTATTCTTTTCTTACTTTCTTCTTCATTTGGATATTCTGTATTCCATCTCCTTTGCTAATTCCTAGGTATTTACAGGCTTCTTCTTGTTCCAGTTCCCCAGATCTAATGAGTGTCTTTTTGTCATTCTCCCTCCCTTGAATGTTACTTTTGCACTTAATTTAATTCGAAATCCATACCGATGTCATCACTGAAACATTTTTCACTATTGAAGACAGCCTCCTACTCATTGCCGTCTTTGGCAGAGTTTCAGATCAACCATGTAGAGTAGGAGATTGAATAATTTCTTGCTTACTTTGTATCTATAGCTGTTATTGTTTACTTCATGCGTAAGGGAGATTAAGGACAGACAAATCAAAAAGGATGACAGATTCTTCATCGGATATTCAGGCGGTTGGAAGTGGCCCTGCCTTTGGCGTGATTTAGGTATAATGTGGTTTTACACATTCCAATGCTGAATTTAAGGGAATTTACTATCAGCGAGGAAACTTTTCAGATTACCAAAGCCTTAAGGATCCAAGAGTGTGGCACACTATCAAAGCCTTTACAGTAATCTATCCATGCTATGCTGAGATTTCTACCTCTTTTCCTGCAGTTTTCCAAGATCATTTTGTTGATAAATACTTGATCTTTGCAACCATATGAATCTCTCCTGCCTCCATTCTGTTCCAGGGAAAGAATGCTGTTTTCTTCAAGAAAATAGTAAAAAACAGTTCGTCAGGACAGATGAGATCAATTTATACGTGGTAGGCAGACATGTTATTGTCCTATAATTTTTCAGATCATCTGTTTTAACCTTTTTTGGAAGAAAATATGCAACACCTTTTGTGATCCATTCTAGGACTTCATTTCGATTACTAATAAGCATCGAAAAAGTTTGTGCAAGGGTTTTATGGATTGATGACAGGTGATAGAGATCCAAACATTATGTACCTTGTCCTGGAGATTTCCATTTTGGGGATTTCCTTAACGCTTGCCTAACATTTGTCTTGGTTATAATTTCCCATTCTTGTAGAGGTTTATCCATCATTTGTTCTTCTTCTCGTTGGATTGGATCTTCTGCATTAGGATTATATTCATTTGGACAGTTCCAAATATTCTCCCGAAATCCCTTCATTTTTTTTTCAAAAGATGGTAGCTCTTTGATATCTATAATTGCATTACCAATTTCCCTGTAAAATTTCTTAAGGTCTGTTTGGAATATATTATTTCGGCAGTAGAACCTACAACGCTTTTCGTATCGTTTTGTTCTCTGGGTCTTTAACTGTAGTTTCTATTTTAGCATTTCCTTGATTGGTGAAAATTTCATTTAGCAATGGAATTTTATATCTCCACTGGATCCTCCTTCATTTGCGTGTTGAGATATTTGGATATCTTGAGATCTCATCTAGTACCGATGACTAACATTAGATTTCCTTTATTTCTCGCTTCAGTTTTATTTCGAAGGTGTGTGTCTCTTTTTGTTTGTTGTCTAATCTTTTCATTGTACTGACCTAAGCTTCCCAGTAGCTGCTAAAGCTGTCGCGTATATGGCATTATTTACTTCGATGATGTTTCCAAGTGGTTTGTCCGTTAACAGTGTTTGCAGTGGAGTGTTGTATTTGCACAATATGTTTACTGGACTTTGTCATAGGAATGCTTGGGAGCTTGTCTCTGACTGACATTTTTGTGTGACTTCCTCTGCTGAATACTTGAATGATGTGGTTTTTCGCTTCGGTGATTTCACCTGTGTTGTTTACAAGGAATTTTGCCCTAATATCGTTTGACTCATCTTCAATGACATCATCTGGATAACTGCAATTTATGTCGCCGGTAGATTCTTCAGTTTTATTACTTGGGAGATTATTATTTCGTATCTCATTTATTTTTAGTTTTTACCTCATCCCCTATCATATTATTTATTTCCAGTCTCATCTCTATTGTTTGAGTGATGGGTTATTGTATTCTATCTTATATTTAGTTTTATCTGATCCATTTCCGCATTTAAGAGATTTTTTAAAAATTTCACACGATATCCCTGCGGACATTGGCAAGCATGTTTGGATTGAGGTAGGGTTTCCTTTTTCATTGTTTATTATTATTATTATTATTATTATTATTATTATTATTCTCTAATAATATTCACTTATTTATGTTTATTGGACTTTGTCATATGAATTTTAGGGAGCTGGTCTCTGGCATTTGTGTGCGAATTTGTCTCCTGAATACTTGAATGATGTGGTTTTTCGCTTCGGTGATTTCACCTGTGTTGTTTACAAGGAATTCTGCCCTAATGTCGTTTGACTCATCTTCTGTAACATAATCTGGATAAATGCCACAGGTAGATTCTTTCATTTTATTTTCTGAGAGAATATTATTTTGTATCTCATTTATTTAGATTGAGTGATTGATTATTGTATTCTGAGTCATATTTACTTTTATCTGATCTATTTCGGCATTTGTTAGACTTTTATTTCGCACAATGTCCCTGTGGACTTGTTTGGGTTCCTGCCGTAGTTCTCCGTATTTGATATGTCTGAACCGTGATCTTCTTTTGTGGATTTTCCAGTGCGGTGAGAAAGGATGCCATGACATTTTGATACCCTCCAGGAGTCCATTTCGTTCGCTTTATTTTTTATTAATTGATTTGGTATTGAGCCACTTGGTCCAAGGTTGAGAATAGTCCGGGTTTGCTGACCCGGTGTCTCATCGTTTTTGGAAGAGTTTGTTCCAGTGACAGATGTTTGGCTCCGGACTGGTTTCCTTCTGATGGACGCGGTCCTTCTTGACGCAGGTGACGGCCAATCCAGTATGAGTATTTGTAAGCAGCGACATTTGTATTTTTTGCGTTTTATCCTTGACTGCCAAGGAGTAATTTTGTTCAAGATACCAGCTCTAGGACGACTGTCTGTCCAAGACTAAAGAGCTCGTCCTACCGATGAAATACATGTGGGGGTTTATATTCAGATCTTCAGGGTTCAAGAATTTCACCATCTATTATTGCATTCAGGAAGGTAACATATGGATATGAAAATGGCATTGACCATTCTAAGTTTTAACTTAGTATTAGTCACAATGACCACTACCAGATTAAAGGTCAGTAGGTCAGTCATGTATTGAGGGTTATCACGGAAAAATATAAAAAATAAGAATAAAAAAGAAAATTAAAAGAAAAAGAAAAGGCACAATTAAAGTTAAATAAAGTCAGACTTAAAATACAATTTGAAAAAAAGAGCTTACATATTGAAACGCAAACACAGAGTAGCATCGGCCAAAGACTAAAATGTTCGACTTGACGTTGAGTGATAATAAGCAAACTTTATATGGTAGACCACCCACTCCTCACACAGCATTACAAGTTTTCGGAAGGATCACAAAGGAATTCATTAAGCAAAGAAGAAAAATACAATAGATTTTACATTTGGAGCCATTTTCCATCCTCCTCATAATACGGAATTCTAAAAGGTTAGATCGTCACTCAGAAAAGTTGGTCAAAAAGAACATGGTCGGATTAGCATACTAAAAAAAGTTAAAAGAAAGGTAATTGAAAAAATTATTATTATTATTATTATTATTATTATTATTATTATTATTATTTCGTGGAATAATAAAAGGAAAGAAAAAGGAATATAAACTTTCGGAACAATGAACAAAAAAGATACAAAAACGAAAAAAAAAAAAAGTCAAAGAATATAAATGAATAAATAAAGAAACTAAGAAAAAAAAAGAATAAAAAATAACAAATAAATAATAAAATAAAAATAAATAATTAAGAGTAAATAAATAATAATGAATAATAATAATAAATATTATATAAAATATATAAAAATAATATATAAAATATATAAATATATTATATATATATATAAGATTTATAAAAATATATAAAAATAAAGATAATAAATAAATAATAATAAATAATGAAAATAAAATGAATAATAATAAAATAAATAAAAAGTATAAAAAAGAAATGAAAAAGAATAAAAAAGAAAAAGAAGAAATAAAAAAAGGATAAAAAGTAAATAAAAAGTATAAAAAAAAAAAACAAAAAAAAAACGAATAACAAATAAAAAAGAATAAATAAGAATCAAAATGAAAAATAAATAAAAATGATTAAAAAAGAAACAAAAGAATAAAAATAAAAAACAAATAAAAAACAAATAAAAAATAAATAAAAAGAATAAAATAAATTAAAAGAATACAAACTAAAGAAAGAAATAAAAGAATAAAAATGAAATAAAAAGAAATAAAAACAAATAAAAAGAAGAAAAATTAAATTAAAATAATAAATAATAAAAAAAAAATAAGAACATAAAAAAGAAATAAGAATAAAAAGGAAATAAAAAAGAATAAATAATAAAAAAAGAAATAAAAACAAATATAAAAGAAAAAAGAAATAATAATAATAAAAAATAAATAAAAAATAAAAATGCAATAATAATAGAAAGGAAAAAAAGGAAACCTAAAAAACAAGAATGAAAGAAAGAGAAACAGTGAAAGAAAAATCCAATCCATTCGGCGTTCTTTCATTCCGCTAAATTTTTATTCTTCATTCTCATTCATCGATGTGTATATCTCATGCATTAATATTCATGGAGGGTTCATACTTTTTTTAGAGATTCTTCTTCTATGTTCCATGTCTCTTCAAGATGTGGACAGTCATTGCTCTTCATATCTTCCTACCATTCTGACCCTTAGTAGCATATATCCTTTTGCCTATCTTCCTGCCATTCACCGTTCCTAAATTCATTAACACAGCTTCATCAGGTAGGTAACCCGATGTCTTCATTTAATTCTCTTGCCCTCAATATGTCCTGTGTGAGTCAATTTCTCCAAGCACTCTTTCCTTATTATATGTGCCCAATAAAACTCAAATTCCTTTTTTTTCTGATTTTAAGAAAAAGTTTTCTGTTTGTTAACATTTTCCTTAAGCTTTCTCGTTGCTTACATGCACCGTTACTAGAATTTTCAATATTTAGGCTGTCTCACATTTTCTCTACATTTTATCGGATTGATGAATAAAAATCCATTGCCCTATATATATATATATATATATATATATATATATATATATATATATATATAGAGAGAGAGAGAGAGAGAGAGAGAGAGAGATTTCCGTGCAGGGTTGTTATATATATATGTATATATATATATATATAGTGTGACAAAAAAGTTTTTGTGACGCGTTTCATCCGTTAGAATTTCATCGAACTTGGCTTGTTGTCACGTGCGCATGAAACGAGAGAGGCTGGTAGTTTCAAAATTTTTGAAGAATATTTTAAAACTAGCATCATCTCTCAGTTCATGCGCATGTGTAGACGTGGCAACATTAACAAAGCCCAGTACGATGAAATCCTAACGGATGAAATGCGACGCACAAACTTTTTTCCAATTTGTCATATTTTTCTCAATAGTATTTGTTGACATATAAAATTATACAAAGTTATATGTCGTTATATATATATATATATATATATATATATATATATATATATATATATATATATACACACACACATAAACAACAGCCACCTACGTTAATGCAAAGCTCTTCAGTAAAATGAATGGAGCACTCCGGCTGTTTGGCATTTGTTTACATTCGTAAAAACAATACGCTAGATTTAGCTGCTTAACTCTGCCGAATGAAGATAGCTCAGTGCTAGAAACTCTAACTGACACCAAATAGGTTGCATTGATGCATTCGAATGTCTAGTCGCACTGAGGATCTGTGATACAGCGAAACAGTTCTGTCTGCGAATGGAATATATATATATATATATATATATATATATATATATATACATACATACACACACACAAACACAATACACACACACACACACACACACACACACACACACACATATATATATATATATATATATATGGTATAAGAATGACCATTAAAAAATCTTAGTTTAAGACGACGCGTTTGGTCTTCCGACTTTATGGAGGCAAAAATGAAAGCGAAATGTTTTTGTTTTCATAGTTACATTAAATCCAAAATTTAAAAAGAGAGAGACGATCCTGCGTTTTATACTAAGAGTTTTTATTGTTTTTTTTTAACTCTTAGCATAGAAGAAGCTAACATTAACCAGAAAGTGTCTTACGCAGAAGCGTCTCTCTCTCTCTCTCTCTCTCTCTCTCTCTCTCTCTCTGTATATATATATATATATATATGCGAAAAGTGTATATAAATATAAATAAATATATATATCTATAATTATTTATATATTATATGCATGGTACTTATTAGAAAGCGCTCAATATCAGAGATAGAGCTAACATATTTGTTGGATAGATGTGAGTTTGTGACCCTGGGTTTGTCTGACGATCGCAATAGCGTGAAACCCAGGGTCACAAACTCACATCTATTCAACCAAATATATATATATATATATATATATATATATATATATATATATATATATATATATATATAGTGAATGCGTGCGTGGTGCGTGCGTGCGTGCGTGCGTGTGGGTGGGTGAATGCAAATAATTTCAGCCCCAGGAAGGCACTAAAGCTACTAAGGCACAAGGTGTTATTGACTCTGAGAGAATATGAGAAAAAATATCATTATTAAAGATAGAGAATAGTGATAGAACAGGAATTAAGAAAACAGAAGATAACAATTTTGACAATTCATTAAAAGTCGACTGGAAAGCAAGAAGCCGGAAGAGAGTACCACAAAGGAGATGCGGGAGAGAAGAATCACTTAGCATAGAACCTACGGTTACACCTAGCCATTTTAAATGTGAAAATGATGAGACCTTAAAATGGAAGATGCTAAAGAATGTATTTTTAAGTCCAGCGAATAGAAATAGTGCTCGGATACTTATGCTCGATCGCTTTCAACCAAACCTTTTCTCATTTCAAGACCCGTAGTCATGTAGACATCAATTAAGAAGATGGTATAGCCATTTACTTTATTTTCTTCATTGGCTCAGTGAATCGTCAGTCGTTGTACAGAATAGATTCATTGTTACTATTTGTACAGAAACAACAAAATAAACGTATTTAATTGCAACCAACTCAACCTAAACTGTAAACAAGATGAAGTAGCCATTAAAACCTTTATACGCCGATGCACATCTGAAGTTGAATGGGATAAATAAATATATATTAACAATTTTGGAAAAAAAATAATCTAACATAGTTATTACTAACAACGCCTGCACTCAAAAACCTCATTACCCATGATATCTATGTATTCTCCCGCTCTTGGATTGAGATGTCGTTAAATCCACTAACCTAATCTAACTTTACTCATTTTGGCATTTCATCCCCTATGCTGCCCATGCGTCAAATTCGTACGTAAGACATACAATCACTACTCTGTCCCGAAGGTTAACCTACCACATTAATAAACATATCGCTTAGCAATAAGATCTCCACTGACGTAAGATAAATACTCGTAGACAACAAACGCATAGTATATGATATTAAAATTAAAATATATATATATAAGTCTAAATTTTACAAACCCTAATCATAAAACCAGAACATCGGAAAAGTCACTATTTCAGTTGTTATATTCTCAAAAAAAGTTTATATTATTTAACCGATATAGGTAACATTTGAGGATGTACTTATATTTATATAATTAAAAGACCATCGGAATTGCAGCTTATATTACAGATATACCATCGGTTTTCTGCCACCCTCGGTTCCAGAACCGTTCCGGATTGTCCGTTTTGTCATACCAAGAGCAGTCACTTAATAACAGTTCAATAATACACTACTATACTATTAATTATGCACTTCTCATATGCCTTATACAGTACCTTTATACAGTACCTTTGATTGTCAGGAACAAGTAACTCCCCAAAACCCACACCATTATATTGTGGCCTACCTGTGAATTATCTTAGCAATCTTTCGTTTTATGTGGCATGTCCTTACAGGACGTATGCGATCATGGCTCTCCAGCTTCCTCTATCCCTTGCAGCTCTGAACAAGTTCCTTCCCTCCGTTTCCTCCCCCAGACCACGTTCTGTCATTCACTTGCTTAAGCCGTCCAGGTATGTCATGCGTTGTTTTCCCTCTATTCGACCCGTGACTGTCAGATTCTCCAGGCCCCCTTCCTCATTATGTGTCCCAGAAACTTCAGCTGCCTCTTCCTGATGTTGTATAAGGCTCTTTCTTGTTTGAAACCTCTCTAAGACCTCATCGTTGCTCATACGCTCGGTCCATGATATCCTCAGCATCCTTCTGTAGAACCACATGTCTGTCGCCCCGAGTCTCTTCTTCATCTTTGAGGAAATCATCCATTCTCTGCTGTAAAGAAGGACAGATGTCACGTAACATCTCATTATTCTTTTCTTCGTTACCAAAGAAATCCTCCTGTCTCGCAATACTCTGCCCAGCTTTTGGAATGTGTTCTTGGCCGTCCCAATACGTTTATGGATCTCTGTGTCGCACTTAAAATGATAGCACGCTATTATATCAGGATTAAAAGAGTTCCCGGTTTATCGGTTACCGGAAAATCGATGTAAAAGCTGTATCCGATTTATTCGAAATGTTTAAAAAAGCGAATTTGGCAATACGAGAGTTTATGTAAATCGATTAATTGATTGATGGATTTGTTTTTACGGCCTATTCACCTTTTGCAGATTATTTAAAGCCAGGAAACAATTTTGGATTGTAAAAGTTTTTGGGGAGATAATAATAATTTACTGATACAATTTCTACTATTTAACCTATATCTCGGGGAGAAGAAGTGGGTTCATGCCTTTCCCAAGGGTATTTGCACATCAGGGAATATAAGGAACCCGACTGGAATTGGAACTCGTCTCTCTGATTTCCAATTCGTTATCCATAGCACCACCTGCACATTCAAACTTACAGCACCTGGTATTCCAAAGCGGTCACCCATCTAAGTATTGACCAGACTTGACGTTGCTTAACTTCCATGATCCTACGAGAAGTGATGTTTCAATGTGATATGGCCTAGGTCCTATGCAACTCGAGGTTTGCTGATAACGTAAATAATTTCATGCGATAGTAATAGTCATTAATATTCGTATTATTGAATTTCAAATACATAAACATTGCTCGTTGGTCGTAACAAAGATATAATCACAAAACAGAAAAAAAGATATAGTAAACTTATTAAATGATGTGAACAGAATGTTAGAAACGAAGAGAAAGTTGATCAGTAATCAGATAACAGTAAATAAAGAAAGTGAAAACATGGGCAAGATGAAAACAAGGAAAAATCGCCTTAAAAAGGTCAGAAAAAGAGACTTGGATAAATTTTGAAAAATTGTATTGACCAGTAAAAAATGATTTGAAGAATCTGATGTTGCGAACGTAACAGGAAAGAGAGAAAGGAAACAGAATATTAAAAACTCTTGCTAAAGCCATAAGAGTAACCAAACTAACATCTTTAGATAAATCTCAAAAGGAGAAATGTTTTAGTTACGTGAAGTAGTACTTTTTTTTTATGCCAATGGTCTACTTTTACTCTTAATTTTTTGGGGAGCACGCCCATAGAGATTCGATGAATAAAACCTTATTTCAGTTTTCACTAAGAGATATGTTTGTCGGAGTTATCTCCTCCTTAATTTCCTAATTGTCCAAATTGTTCCTAGGCGACGCTAACCCTAAACTATAAATACTTGAGACTCTCTCTCTCTCTCCCTCTCTATCTCCCTCCCCCCTCCTCTCTCTCTCTCTCTCTCTCTCTCTCTCTGAATTTCAGCTGACACTGCGATCATGTAAAGTTCTCGCAGAAGATACGCGTTTCCCACTTATGGGAAGACGCCATGAACATTATGCACACGCACAGAGACGTACGTTCGAACACACATTGAAACACGAACTCTCTACGTTCATACATACACACACTAATTATGTCTATTGTAAACCCTTTTTGTTGCCTAATACACATATTTGTTTGTACGTGTATATCGGTTCTTGGTTGTTTTCTCTTACATTTTCTTTTGGTTGGACTTATCTCTAGTCCGCCATATTTTTGTAGCGGGAAAATTTCAGGAGTTCCACACATGTTTTCTCTCACAAAGAGTAAACAAAACCACGATCCGCTATAAGTTTAGGGTTTGTATTAGAGGAATAGTAAGTGTATATGTTTTATTTTGAATTAAAACTAATTTAATGAAAATAAACTTGTATTTAGCAACTAAATTCTATGGAACTTTTATGTATAATTTATATCCTTCTCAGTTTTTATTCAACTTTTACAATGAAAACATCCGGTAGAGTAAAATGAATGATAACTTACTCGTTTTCTGCTAGTCTTAGGGTTGTTTTTCCATTTTTAGTATTTTAATATGGCGTAGATTACTGCAGAAATTCCAATTCTCAGTTGTAACAACCGTTCCGAAGTGAAATTGCTCTATTAACAATAAAATATTACCGTGTAGCGCCAATTTACTATTTTTTGTGTGGACCCCAGTAACGTTACGTAAACCCTAAAGTTCATATGAACCCCGGTTGAGAACTATTGGGATAGATGTTGTGCCCTTCATAGAAATTGTCAGCACATCATAGAAAATAACAATGAGGCAGTGGAGTAACGTTTTGAACGAGTAATATAGGCAGTAAAATTATAAATCCATTCAAAATAGATAATAGATACAAAAAAGTATTGTACTTTCTTGGGTGATGTCATTATTGAATGGTACAAATCATAACCAAGAAGATTTAAGCGAAAGTGTACAAGACAATTCTTTTTCATATTTTGCAATCATAACAACTACACACCTTGCCAATGGTTTCATACAAACCAAATAAATGGAATGGTCCGTTATTAAAAGAGTTGTCCATGAGAATGGAAAAATATTCAAGCAATATACATCTCTGTGTAGCAATAAAAATGCTCCATACAAAATTAAAAATCCAAATAGCAGAACAGATACAAACATCAATGATGGTTATAGTATACGAAGGAGCCTAAATGAGCATGCTAAAATAATAAAATGTTTTTCTCACACTATTGCCCTCATCCTTGTCGCCATATTTATTACAACGTTTCGGCGTTTGTACGCCCCGGCCTTCTTCAGGTGGTTGGATTATCGAAGTGAATTCTTTAGTTCCATGGATGTCAGTTATCTGCCAGTTCCCCTTAATCAGGTATTGAACTCACACTCTTTGGGTCCTGTCACTGGATCTAACAAACGCCTTTATCCACTGCGCCATGTGTCCTTGAGGACATCTGTGTATAAATTTCTGGGTATTATAAACCTAAAGTCTTCAGCAACCAATTTTAACAGTGCTCATATTGCAATTTTTGCTGTTATCATTACATGTTTTACCAGAGCTCATATTGCAATTTTTGTTGTTATTATCGCTTTTCTCTGGTACTCCTTATTACTGGTTCCCATATTGTATTCATTTCTATGCTTGGTCAGCTCAGGAGATTTTTGTGGCCAAGCATATGTGCAGATTACTTAAGTTTACGAATTTTCCAATGGTTTTCTTTGTCTATGATCTCAACCTGATCCCACAGAGGGCAGTAATCTCCCTTTTCTTTCGATATGTGGTCAGCCACGCCTGATTTTTCCACTTCCCCTAGTGTTACAACTTTCTGGCTTTCTTGACACCTTACCTTAAGGGGGCGGCCTGCCTACCCTTTATATTTCTTTCTGCAGCTGCACGGAACGGCGTACACAGTCTTTAGTCATGTTCTCTTCTATGTGGGGGGCATACTCGGGAGAGATATCTGTGAAGTGTCGTCCATCTTTTGAAGATTGTCCTGGTGTTATATGGACCGCATATCCTAAGGCAGGCAGACTGTTTTTGTACTGAGTGTTGTTGTACTCCTCTTGTACCCGCCTATCCCAGTTTTTTTGCGGCTGCTGCCATGTACCCAGGGTAGTTGTTACGTTGTAGGGTACTACTTATACTAACCAATTCTTTATGTAATGTCACTGGGCCGCCACTTCTGACTTTTGCTCGGTGTTGTAAGCAAGAAGGCCGGAGCGTAGAACGACCGAAACTTTTTAATAAACATGGCGACAAAGATGAGGACGATAGTCCGAATAATGTAAATAGTGTACATAATACCTCATCTTAGAAATATAGACAGATACTGAAAGGCCGAAACGTTGTAATAAATATGGCGACAAAGATGAGGACAATAGTCCGAATAATGTAAATAGTGTACATAGTACCTCATCTCCGAAATATAGACAGATACTGAAAGGCCGAAACGTTATAATAAATATGGTGACAAAGATGAGGACAACAGTCCGAATAAGGTAAATAGTGTACATAATACCTCATTTCAGAAATATAGACAAATATTTTATTCATAGATCTGATAGTGTTTTATTCAAATATGGCCGCTAATATACTTCTTCACCTCGAAACAAGTGGATTAACAAATCATGATATGATGGATCATTATTTTGCAGAGTTGATATAAAATCAAAGATTCAAATATTTAATTTTCATCATTTTTGGCATCAAAACATGCAACCGCCAGTTCTATTTTAATAATTTGTTTTCTTTCACTTCTCACCTGTGGTGCTTCCTCCCGATTTTTTGCTTCCTTGACACATAAAATCTTCAAAACTTTAAATCCGACGGCAATCGCCATTTTCAGTCTTCCTGAATCCTCTCGCTTTATTGTCCTTTTCCTCACAAACTCCTCACTAAAGTCTTCCCACTCTCTTTCACTCTCTGCAACAACTACCTGCTAGTGGCATTATCTCTTTGCTTGGGGTGAAATAATTTTAAAAAATCGCCACATATTTATATCATGTTTAATGTTAATTATTCTTGAAATAGTTTTAAATTGAAGACGCCTTTATTGATGCTTTATTGAGTGAAAACATAATACTTTGCAGACGTCCAACCCAATTTAAACGTCATTATGCAAATTTTAATGAGCGAGAAACAGATCTATGGTCTTCTCAGGTAGGGGCAAAAAAAGTATAATGGCACCCAAATATAGTGATTTTTCTAAGTGTATCTTAAATGCGACACAAGGCCGAAAGTACCCAGTGAGGATCTAATTCACTCTTCAGTCTTAATTGATCTAGCGAGACATGCTTGCTAAACATTACCTCACGTCGAAGCGCCACGGTGATTATCTAAGCGTAGCTTTAATTGGCACATGCCCGAAAGTATACGGCACCCAGTGAGGATCGAACTTACTACTCGTGAACCATTGCATTTATTCGAAAATTATAACATAAATATGTTATAAAATCACTACAAAGGTAGCCATTTTGTATTAAAACTTCTGGTGTCTTATCAATTAATGGTGTTGAATGTAAAATAAAGGATTTTAAAAGGTTCAAATCAATCAAACATCCCTCGCTAGGGGAAACGATGTTACATAAGCTGGAATGACCAATCAAAATACAAGTATACGAGAATTCAAAAAACTTGACAACAAACTAAGGTTATAATAATTATCTAATGCTTTAATGTTAGGGTTAGACTAAAATAGAATTCATTCTAACTAATAAATATTAAATTATACTATAAAATTCAAAATTACCAATTTTAAATTTAATCTATATTAAGTTTAAAATTATAAAATTATTTAAAGAAAAAACATATGTTTTTCTATTTATTTTGTTTTTATTGAAATTAAGTTGGAATAAACGTTAAGATCTAATGCTACTCTGAACACCGTTACAACTAAGTTGTAACGGAGTTCAGATCAGCATTAGTTATTAATGTCTATTCAACAATTTAATTATATATATATATATATATATATATATATATATATATATATATATATATATATATATATATTCCGATATATAATTCCGATCCAATGGTATATCTAAAATTGGAAAAATACAATAAATAAATATTGTCTGAATTTAACTGAGCTTATTGAAATTAATTATTAGCGTTAAATATACATTATTTATATATAGAAGATGAGAACAAAAAGAGTACAATTCTAACGTTCGTAACATTTAATTTAAAAGTGGGCTCAATGCAAAGTAAAACCTTATAACCATCCACCCACTTTTTTTCGTAAAAAAGAGGCTGTATTTTGATTTAAAATCTGAATAAATCGTTCACTCACCAGTATTTTACAATCGCCTGATGATATGCATGTACTTTATATATATATATATATATATATATATATATATATATATATATATATATATATATATGAAGAGAGACTTATGAAAGGTTCTCAAATGTTAAGGAGCCTTTATTAATGTGTATAATAATAAAATAATTTATTCATGTATTTGGAATACTGTCTTCTTCATATTTGATATTTCTGTACCTTATATCTTATGGGGTTATTTTTTTTTTTTTTTAAACTTATCTTGGACTTTGTTTGCATAATAAAATCCCCGCCCCCCCGCCAAAAAAGATATTAATAAGCATAAGCTGAAACTGATGCAATATGTTGTTCATCTAAAGATATGATTAATATCGACTTTCTTGTGAAGCCATTGACTTGCATGATAAAATCTGACATAGTGTAAACAAAATCTTTATCAGCATTGGAACTGCGCTTTCAAATGTATTCAACAACTGACGATACATTTGACTAATGAAGAATCTTGCTTGCCACTCACATGATCATGATTTCACATTAAACAGCATTTCTCGAGGTAGAGGGTTACGTTAGGAGGCCATTTTTGTGTCTAGGAGTGGAAGATAATGTTTAAACCTAGCCTTGAACAGGTTAAGATTGTAGTGATCGTGGAAGCATCCTCTTGGGAGTTGGTTCCACAGAGCGGTGGTTCGCAAGAAGGAACTCTTAGAGTGTAACTTATCACCGATGCAATACGGAGCGAATATGGTTTGCTATTATGTAAGTGTGTCATGGCGTGTCCTTGCCGTGAAGGTTTGAATTTTCGGTACCAGGGAATGTAGTTCGTCCCTGCAGTTCCCGTGGGTGCAGCGATAGAGCAACAAGAGCCTTGACACATTCCGCCTGTGGGGGAAAGCTTGGAGGTTGAAGAATAATTCGTTACCCACAAAATATCACTTGTAATAATTGTCACAAGGAATACAGAGGCTGAAACTATGATTGCATAAGCATCAGAAACAAAGCCAGGTAACATAACTAATCCTCAAACAGCATGTGATCTAGACAAATAAAAAAAACTCTTCAATCTTAGCATAGCTTAGATGTGGCACAAGGCCGAAAGGGTAGAGCACTCAGTAAGGATCGAACCCACTAAGACATGCTTGTTAACGTTAAAGTACCCAAGTCTAACTATACTACAACGTGAAATACCGAAAAGGTTGACACGAAGCTTTGGTTAAAAAAAAAATTATAGTCTGGTATGGCTTAGTTCCTGTGGACATTGTTCTCGAGTTACTGTTTATGAAACTGTAACTGCGCTGAATACCAAAAGATGCCGGAACACAGCTTGAGCCCAAATCCTGTTAGATTCCTATTTGGATAAAATCTAGGTGATTATAGTACCCCAAAACCCCTTTGGATAATCCATAGCTTTGTACAAAATTTAAGAAAAATAGTCTTTGGGTGATGCAATCTTGATGCTTGTGGCGAAGCATGGGAACGAGCTGGCAAGAAAATGAAGATTTCTGAGAAGACAGGAGCATGAATGGTAAGAGACACTACAGGATATCCATCAAAAGGTGTTCATAATATTACACAATGTAATTAGCAGAGGAAGTATTGATATCTACTGTACACGTCATGCCCAGTAACTCTGATTTAGTTCTGGTGAGATCTAAGGTGAACTGGTGATCACAGAGAAACCAAATAGCATTTGACAGACATGACTGATTACTACCACGGGAAATAACGAAAAGGGTGGCTCTAGTGAAAGATTATAGTCTGGTATAGCTTTACTGTCTGTGGACAGCGCTCTCGTGTTATTGTTTACGAAACTGTACTCAATAACAAAAAGATAATGGAATACAGATTAAACCAAAATTATAAAATTCTCATTAAGATAAAAATTAGATGATTACCTTACCCCAAGTTCCCTTCGTGTGCTCTAGGAGTCTTCTAGAAAATTTAAGAAAATAGTTTATCAGTGGAACCTGTAATTCTTTTAGGAATCCTGATGCTTATCACAAAGCACGGAAACATACTGGCAAGAAAATGGGGATTTCTAAGTGTTATGGGATCTTACCCATAATAATAATAATGGACTATTCCATACTTAATAAATACTGCGCCTCAGGAGTAGGCAAATGGAGTCAGTCGTTCACTTCTGAACCAAATGTTCGGTTGAACTCTCTGCCTTCGGGCGGAGAGGAACCCGAACCGGCCCTGAACACGTTTATACGGGTTCTTTGGGCATATTTTGGGGCCGAGCCCACGGGCTCGGAGATCCCACAATAAATAACCGACCTTGTGTCACATGATGCCCCATTGGGGGGGAGACTAAATATCGAGTCAGTCGTTCACTTCTGAACCGACTGTTCGCTTGAACTCTCTGCCTTCGGGCAGGGAGGAACCCGAACGAGGCTACGCCGTGGGGCGGAGACTCGTTCGGGGAAGTAAACCGGTCCAGAGCCCGTTTACACGGCTTCAATGGGCATATTTTTGAGCCGGGCACACAGGCTCGGAGAACCCACAATAAATAACTGACCTTGTGTCACATGATGCCCCAGTGGGGGGGGGGGTGACTGAATATCGAGCCAGTAGTTCATGCGGAGTCAGTAGTTCAAGTCGAGTCAAGAGTTGAGTCAGAGGCAGTCCGAAACAGAGTCGCGTTCAGACAATTACTGCAAGACATTGGAATAGTGATACTGGTCGAGATTACATTGTTCTCTCTACTAAACCTGATTGTTCATACTAACACTTCTACTTCTCTGTATATATTCCTGTTTGTAATATATTTGTGTTATTCCATACCTGTGTTCGAGTTCTTCTTTATTGGTTGTACCTTGGACTATCACCGTGGTACAAGGAACCGGACCATAACACTAAGAGGATTAGTGTGACGTCCTTCCGTGCCTGTCTGCCCCCGTCTCCGTCCTGTTCTGTGACGACCAATGTGACATGGTATTGGTCGCGGCACCAAATGTGACGTTCTAACCCTTGGCTGATTCGGATGGGAATCTGGTTAGACTCGGTATCAGTTTGTCGTTCCCAGATCGCCTCCAACGTCTGTTTACCGAAGTAACTGCTTTGACTTCTAGTCTAACCTACCCACGTTGTGATTTGATCTTAGGTAGACGAAATCAATCAGTCGCCGGGCCGCAATGCAAGCCGAGTCAGAGCAAAGGTAACACCGCACAAGTAGAAGAAAATAAAGTAACAACTCGAAAAGTTCAAATGTGTTAAAAAAAGAATAACAATATTTTATATCTGGTTGCTGAATACAGGACTTTCTCCCAAACCGCTAATATGGATTCGTGACACTTTGTGTTTGTTAGGCGAGTCTTAACATCTTAAATTGTTTTTCAAGAAACTGGTTTTTGGTGTCTTCAGGCGATATTCGTAAAACTTGTTTTGGTGGTGTGAGTCTAAGTCGTTCTTCAAAAATAAATTGTTTTTGTTTAGAAGTTGAAATCAGAATGCGTAGATCTTCAGTCAGCTTTCTGCGAGGCGGGTCTCAGAGCTCACAGTTCAATTCTGCGCCACTCTCTCCAACTGCAACTCCAACAATAAGCAGAGTCGCAGTAACACAGAAAGCAGTTGACTTGTAGTTGGAACAAGTCAACTGCTTTCTGTGTTACTGCGACTCTCTTTATATGGACGCCGACCAAAACCGGGGTGGGCCTGTCGGGATTTGAGGTTCCTTGATAATTCTAAATCCACAATAAGGATTTTCTTTGTTTTCGGACAGGAAAATTTATTACTTTCCATTTTAAGGGAATCGTCCTCCCAAATTATTCCTTTCTCATATTAGTATCTCACACCAATCCCCTCAGCGGGCGTCAACAGGTTTCCCTTCTCTCTCACATGTTTACCTTCGCCTACCGCTCACGCCACCCTTCATCCAATGAACGCCCAGCAGCGTGGGTGTGGCCAGACAGGCCTGTTTAAAAATTTCGCTTAAAGGAAAAAAAAAATTATCTTCTTTTTTTTTCTTCTTTCTTTCTCTTCCCCGAGCAGACCTCCCACGACTCGCGGTGTGGTCCCTAATCTCTATCTTAACCGAATGTCACCCGGACTTTATCAATCGAGATTTTTGCCAGCGTCAAGTGGGTGGTTGACTCGACGTATTGCTAATTATCTCTCCCGGTATCAACCTTTTATCATGTTCAGGTTTGGACAATAAAACCGGTGTTCTCTTTCCAAAACAATGACACTTCTGAAAGATAGTTAATGGTTTATTCTTTCCCTCTCTCTTTGGGGAGGTCCTCAGCTGAGGTCTTTCTCGGTCAATACGTGCCTAATTAACATTATATCTTAGCCTTCTGTTTTGTAGGCCACTTGACCAATTTGAAATTTTTATTATTGCCATGGGCAGATTGCTATCTTCTTTCACCGCGTCATAACATAAATTAATTCCACAGATCCGATATCTTACGAATAATTATTTCAGCTTCTTCTCGCCTTCTTATCGCCTTAATTATTTCAGCTTCTTCTCGCTTTAATTATTTCTCGCTTTTCATTTTCACGCGACCGCTAGATAGTGTCACAATAGCGATGTTACAAAAAATCCATCAAAATGTGTTCAGAATATTGCGCAAACAATAACAAAGGCAGAGCAGGTGTCGGTATCTTTCGTTCACAATATATTGGGCAGTAACTCTCATGCAAGTAAGCAGTAGCGAACGAGCCGAAAACCACGTGGCCCATCTGAGAAGAAAATTGTCCAGTCACCAGTGTCACACTGGTGGCAATATTCCACTGGCCATCCCCCTTTTAGTGTAATGGAGAATGTGCTGTCGCAAGGTTGGACTCTCCAGGACTTCTTTATTAATTAATGATGATATCAAATAACACGCATTGTTCGTGTACCGAAAGAGCGGAGCAGCAGAGATAATTGGTCCTGATCTGGCAGCTCAGCTTCAGTCATTTATCAACTGCCGTAAAGTTACATGTGTCTTTTTCTATAAATACTTTCAGCATAGTTGTTCCGAAAGCGTGGACAAAGATAGTCCCCGAATAGTATTCCGATGCGCAGGATATAATCTGGACAGAAGGAAAAAACACTTCAGTTTTGACTAAAACAGTTTTGTTAATTTTTGTTTAATGATGTCCGACGACTAACACCAAAAAACCTTGGTAATGGAGGAATTATGATCTGGAATTGTTTTATTGATGATTAGCTATGCTGTTTCTTTATTGTCAACAGAACTTTGACAGAAGCTAGTGTTGCTAGAACACAGATCTAACAGAGGAGAAAGGAACGTTTTTATTTTTCAGAGTGAAAAAACTGACTAGAAATGGAAAGACTATATTAAATCCATTGTTAGGTCAGCTGCTAAGAAATTCGATTCCCTCAGTCGTGCGAGACAATTTTTCTCTCCGGAATCTATCTTGCATATCTATAATTCTACCATTCGTCTATGCTTAGAGTATAGCTGCCACATAAGGTCAGGTGCCACTGTTACTTACCTTGAACGTCTTAATAAGAAACAAAGATGAATCAGCAATATTACTGGCCCTGATCTGGCAGTTTGGCTTCAGTCACTTTCTCACCGCCGTAAGTTTGCCTCTCTATGTCTTTACTATAAATACTTTCATGGTAGTTGTTCGGATGAGCTCTTCGCTCTATCAACTAGACTTTTTGAATTTAAGCGCAACACTAGACTGGCGTCGAGATCTCATCAATTTACAGTTGAAATGGCGAGATGTAGCCGTAAATCCAATGCTAATAGTTTATTTTCTCGCACTTTTCATTTGTGGAACTCCCTTCCGTCTCCATGTTTTCCAGCCAAATTTAATCTGCAAAAATTTAAATGCAATGTCAATCGCTATCTACTGTCCTCCTGATTACTCTTTTCTCTTTATGCTCATCATTAATGTTTCTATTCCTTAATTATTCCACACACTGTAACCCAATGCGTTTTAGTGGCATTACTGCATTGCTTGGGTAAAAAAAATACAATGTGAGTTGCTATTCTGCAAATACAAGTGGGTTACCCCCGCAGTTATCACTTTATATATGTAATGGAATGGCTTGGCTTTATTTCAGAATTCGATTCCGCAGAGAATGGTTAGGGGACAGCGGCCAATATTCCATTCTTTAGAAGCTGAAAGAGTCTATCATGAATTGATAGGAGATTTCTTTGACTATACTTTCACGTTGAAATACTGGTTCCCGTATGATCATCGAAATTAGGCACTAGGAATTGGACGATTGACAGTTTGGGAATACCAGCAGCTGTAATCTTGGATTTGGATAATGCCTCAGAATTGTTAATTGGAGAGCCGAATTCCAACACTGCGTTTCGGCTACCCAACGGTTACCCTAGGAAGTTTCACAGTTAGTACTTATGAGAGGAGGAAGAGTTCATTCTACTGTAGGAGGTTTTACCACAACAGTTAGGAACACGGTTTCCTCTGAAGCATTTGAATTAATAATGTTAGTCTATATAATTTTTATTGCAGACCTTTTGATGCTGATTATAAGACTAACAGTTTGAACTACCCAGTTTAAGAAATACCTGTTTTCATCTCGACGTTAATGCAATAATGATGAAGGAGGTGTCTCTGTTGATGACATAGGTATTCATAGCTTGAAAAAGAATTAACTAGAACAAAAAAATCAGCACATTAAAAATAAAAACATCCTCTATCTAGTGTTCCAAAAATAGGACTCAAGATAAACCTTTCCAAAACAGAAAATATGATCTGGAATTGGAATGAAAGCAGTGATGGCACTGATACCTTGAATCAATCATAAAAATGAAAACATCCTCTATCAAGTTTTCCAAGAAATAGGACTCAAGATAAACCTTTCCAAAACAGAAACTATGATCTGAAATTGGAATGAAAGCAGTGAGAAACTGAATCCGATCTGGAATTTCCAAAACAGAAACTACGATCTGGAATAGTGTATGGTTGCTAGTAATCAATAATCCACATCTGGTCGATCAAAAGAGGCGTTCATTTAAAAGGGAGCAAAACAACATCATGTTTAGATGTAACAGAGTCTATCTTCTTCAAGTACTTCCATTAAAAAATATTTTGAATTAATTCAGTTACTGAAGCTATGAATACCTATTCAGAAGTAGTTAGTATTTATTCAATCGAATTTAGCCGAGGACATGCAGAGGTAAAACAGGCAACATGAAAACCCACTTCAGACCACAATTATTTCAGAGTTTTTGAAACTCAATTTGTCAGTGTGATACCAGTGTTGTAAAAGAGGATACATTTATAAAGCAGTTGATAAGTGTGATGAAAATTGGGTGAAAGATCAACGAAAAAGAAACCAAATCGTCATTTTTAGCTTTTTACACGGGTTTACCCTATATGAATGGATCTAGTTATCAAGTTAAATGATTGTTAAACAACCAACTTATTGTTGGCTGCAATTGAGTGAAGTCTGTATTAGAGTGCTTGAAAACTGAGGTAGTTTTAGTTTAAAATTTATGTTGAAATCGATTTGTATTGAAATCGATTTTTCGTTTTCCGCTAAACGCAATGGCGTAGAAATAAAAATGAGGTATCGTTGAGCTCTACATGATGTATGTAATCCACATACCGAATTTGAACGAAATCGGAGGAAAAAAGTTGAATTTATCGATTTTTGATCGGCTTTATCGATTATTGATTTTTTAAAAAATTATCGATTTCTTACGCTAAGAACCTATCTCTTACATTGTACAATGTGTTTCCCAAGTTTGGCCAAAATCGGTTGAATGGATCTCGGGTGAAATGGTATCAAACAGACAAACACACAGACATCCTCTGTTTTATATATATATGTTATGGTTGTACCACGGTGATAGTCCAAGGTAGAACCAATAAAGAAGAACTCGAACACGGATATGGAATAACACAGATATATTACAAACAGGAATATATACAGAGGAGTAGAAAGTGTTAGTACGAACAATCAGGTTTAGTAGTAATTGTCTGAACACGACTCTGTTTCGGACTGCCTCTGACTCGACTGACTGACTCGCTCGCTCTGAGTGACTGACAGACTTCTGACGAACCTCACTCAGACTGAACTCAGACTTCAGACGGAACTCCAGACTTCAGACGGAACGGTATTTAGTCCCCCCCCCCCACACACGAGGGCATCATGTGGCACAAGGCCGGTTTAACGTGGGATCTCCGAGCCCGTGAGCTCAGCCAAAAATATGCCCTTTGAACCCGTATAAACGGGTTCAGGGTCGGTTTACCTCCCCGAAAGAGACTCCGCCCTTCGGCGTAGCCTCGTTCGGGTTCCTCCCCGCCCGAAGGCAGAGAGTTCAACCGATCAGCCGATCAGCCGGTCGCCCGACTTCGGGCTGAACTCCCTGCTTCCTCTTGAGGCGCAGTATTTATTACGTGTTATTATGGGTAAGGTCCCATAATATATATATATAGATTCGTCTGATATACAAACTTGTATATCATTTCTTCTATATATGCTTAGAGATATAAAAATATGTTCAAAGTTTTGAGCCAAAATATATTGATGACATGGTGGCAGGTAAAGAATTTTTTTTTATTTTCATTGTATTTTTTGGCTGGATACTTTTATTTTTCCAATTTGAAAAGGATTGGCTGATTGTGATTCGTCTTAAAGGTATCTCCTCTCCGATGTTATTCAGCAGTTATCCTGAGAGACATTCTGTCATGTAATCGGCGATCCCTTTGTCGCTTTCGGTTTCAGTGTGAAAAACACAAAAAACACTACATTTTTTTTATGCTGACATTCGTCTGGCATCGTCATTTGAAATCTGAAACGTAAACCGCCGGAAAATAACGAAAGCAATAAAAATGACAAACTTCTGTGTATACAATAAATGATTTGAAATCGATGTAAAAGGATCATATCTAAACACGCACACATACACTCAGACAAACACCCACGCATATATATAGAGAGAGACGAGATAGATAAATAGATATATAGATAGATAGAATCTCACGGCATCTTCGGCGGATGAGGATTCTAACAGTTCAAGGTTTTAGAAGTAAACAGCTACATAATCTGATAACTGGATTATTATGTGTAAAGTCTGTGATAGAACCATCTACAAGGAAACTAGTGGTACGAATTGCGCAAACAGCTCTCCTCGGGTTTTTGAATTCATGACTGGCGTTCAAATAAAATGGTTACAAAGCAGTCTACCCTACTATTTAACCACACACACACACACACACACACACATATATATATATATATATATATATATATATATATATAGTGGATTCATCGGTTTTCAATCTGCTAGTCTGAATCGTCTTCAAGAAGCGAGAGCAAGATCTAAAAGGTCAGCCAATCTAACAGTAACCTCAACCCCACAATCCTCACTCTTGCTCCTTTGCAAATCACTTGGGCGTCTTAAGCACCATTGAAGACTATCGCACAAAATTCATACCTAAACCAATTGTCAGATCCTAATACGTCGAAATCGACGGGGAGTCCATTATATATATATATATATATATATATATATATATGTGTGTATATATATATATATATATATATATATATATATATATATATATATATATATATATGGGGTCATGGCCGAGAACGTTCGTTTTCTGACCATGAGACCCAGATTCGAATCTCTCCTGAGGTTATCAATCTGGAGGGATCCCAGAGCGCGGCACCTTTGAAAAGTGTCTGAAAACCATACCACGGGTTGACCCAAGCCTTGTGGGGGAAATTGGGTAGATGGGGCACTTAAGGGCCTTTAATAACTGTGCTAGCACGAAGTTACAAGAGTTTGAGCGTGATGACCTTCTTGAGATTACACACACTTTCTTAGAAACTGTAACTAAGGTCTGCACAGCATAGTTGCAGTATAAACCACAGGTTGGCTCCGAAAAAAAAATGCACCTGAGCGAGCGTCTGCAATAGGGATTAGCTAGCCGCTAATAGGAGAAATAGTAGAAAATTGATTTTGTCAAATATCAAAATTTACTTTTCAATAATTTTATTTTTTCTAAGTTCTTTTAATCTCATTTGAGACCATCTTCAGGTGTTGCATATCTATCGATGTGTGAATACAATAAATTCAAGATGTTTTTACCTCTATGCAAGGGAGGTGACTTATGTGATTATTTTTAAAGATTTTTTGTTGCAGTATTTTTTTTTCAAAAAATAATTGTAATTGCATTATATTAATTTAGTATTTTTTATATAAAACTTTACAGTTACAAACATTTAAGAACTTGGTTGCTGTTCTTGTAGTAGACTTTATTTATTTTTGACAGCAACTCTCTCATATAAATGACTTCCTGAATTTTATGCTTTTTGCTTATTGTCATCTTGATGAATATTTTCGATTAATATCTAATTTACATGCTGAAAACTTCTCAGCCCGACCAAAAGCCTTTAAAAATATCTTATGAGTTTTCTGATTTTGGAAAGTGTCGGCTCACACACACACACACACACACACACAGATATATATATATATATATATATATATATATATATATATATATATATATATATATATATATATATATATGTATATATATATATGTTTCTGCAGGGTAACACTTAAATGCCTCTGTAAGTCTATGGACGAGTAAATAGATTTGAAGTGCTGTACAAATATTAGCGAAAAGTGTACACACACTATAAGAACATCTCAGTTCGTGTAGGCAGTATAGATTATTCAATATACTGTGGGAAGAAATTATTTACAATATATGAATCCTGTGGGAATATCAGCAAAGGTATTTCCTGGACTGTCACATAAATAAAGAATCCACCAGTTCCTGAACTTCTCGAATTTCAACCACGTCACGCGACCGTTTTTGATGAAGCCCTAGTATCGTGGGTAGGATTTTGTCTATATCACTTTTAAATATCTTGATATTTATATACACAAGAGAAAAGGATGAATATGTCAACACAGGAAGGGGTAGATAGATAGATAGATAGATAGATAGATAGATAGATAGATGGATGGATGGATCATGTAGTCGACCCAGATACCTACGCACTCAGTGCTACTCTAATTGGTAAATTGTGTTATGTTAATGTTCCAGCTGGAAATGGCCTACCTGCCTGGAAAAGCATCATTCAAAATCTGTTTTTTTTTACCTGGGTACGAACACTGTTTGCAAATACTAAAGACAAACACCCACAATGTGTCTCCTAGCTAAGTAGAATGCATATCACACATTTCGATAACACACGTGTGTGCTGTTAGCAGGTGGAGAGGAAGTAAATTTAAAATATTTGTTTAAACTTATGTAATTTTTTAAAGTTTTTCAAAAAAAAAAATTTAATTGCATTATATTAATTTAGTATTTTTTATATAACACTTTGCTGCTACAAACATTTAAGAACTGTGTTGCTATACTCTTAATTGACTTTATTTATTTGTAAATTTACTGCGTTAAAGCATAACACGCCTATAGACATGCAACCCTTGAAAATGGTTCAAGATGAGATTGAAAGTACTTTGGAAAATAAAAATTATTTGAAGGAAACTTTTGTAATTTTTCTTAATCAATTTTCAACAGCCAAAAGAAATTAATTTGCGGACTTCAAAGGATTAAAACTAAAATAAATAGATATAATACGTCTAAATTATTTAACCAAACACACTGGAATATATATATATATATATATATATATATATATATATATATATATATGTGTGTGTGTGTGTGTGTGTGTGTGTGTGCGTGCGTGCGTGTGTGTGTGTTATTTAATATGTGCTTTATTTACAGAGAAAGATAGAATTATAGATCAACTTGCTCTGAAGAGCTTTTTGCTCTGAAGAGCTTTTTGCTTTTTCTTTTTTAATCATTTCACCGCAAGTAAGGCGATAAATCCACTAAGACGCAAGAGAGTTACTGTGTGCGAAAGAATATGAGAAAAAGAATACATTTTCAGGAATTAAAAGTCGAAGATAACGAACAAAAACAGAAAGTACTGGACGGCCTTTTTTGTCCTATAACTACCGAGAATTGAAAACACGGAAAGTTACGACATGAGGCAAACGTCATGCCAAGTGTTCCAACGGGCCTCGGTGACGAAGATAGCGAATTAGATTCGATATATTTCACATATTCTGTGGTTGAACTCATCGAGCCTCCAACGTTAGAAACCTGTTCAAGCAAGTGTATCAAGTGATAGAAATTATTAGGAGGATTTAAGATAATTATAATAACAATTAAGTCTAGAAGAAACCACAACAGAATGCAGAAAGTACTGCTTCATTCTATATTTGGCACTCATCAGCAGTGCGCATCCACTACCGAGAATTCGTTATATTTCCATTTTCGAGCAACGTTAAGTAGAGTCGGAAGAGATATCTATACGCTAGAAGTTCTAGAGATGAAACTCTTAGCCTAGAACTTACGGTTGCATCTAATAATTTCAATTGTAAAATGATGGGACCTAACTGACAATCTAGTACCAAAGAAGAAAACTATTCACGACAATGACCATAAAAATATTTGTAGAAAAGGCACAGGGAAGCCACGTTACGTCTTAGGGAAAGTCACTGAAGCTGAGGTACCAGATCAAGATCAATAACATTGCAGGTTCTCCTTTTATATTTCATCAAGAATCTCTAAACACATAGCAGATGCACCAAACTAGATATAGCAGCAAAATTCACTGCATAGACGAATGGCAGACTTATAAATATATAAGATAGATCATTATTTACATGATTCAGACTATTGTCCTCATCTTTGTCGCCATATTTATGACAACGTTTCGGCTGTTGTACTCTCCGGCCTTCTTCAGGTATTGGGATGTCGAACTTAATCCTTTATTAAGGACACATGGCACAGTGGATAAAGGCGTTGGTTAGATCCAGTGACAGGACCCAAAGAGTGTGAGTTCAATACCCGGTTAAGGCAGCGGAGAACTTTCAGAGGGAAATTAACAGGAGATAACTGATAACTGACATCCATTAAACATGGCACGTGGAACTAGAACAGTCTACACCAGTGATCGAAATAAAGGGTTCAGTTCGACATTCCAACCACCTGAAGAAGGACGGAGCGTACAACAGCCGAAAGGTTGTAATATATATGGCGACAAAGATGAGGACAACAGGTCTGAATAAGGTAAATAATGTAAATAATACCTCATCTAAGAAATATAGACAGATACTGAAGGGCCGAAAGGTTGTAATAAATATGGTGACAAAGATGAAGACAATAGTCCGAATAATGTAAATAGTGTACACAATACCTCATCTCAGAAATATAGACAGATACTGTAGGGACGAAACGTTGTAATAAATATGGCGACAAAGATGAGGACAATAGTCCGAATAATTTAAATAGTGTACATAATACCTAATCTCAGAAATATAGACAGGTACCGAAAGGCCGAAACATTGTAATAAATATTGCGACAAAGATGAGGACAATAGTCTGAATACTGTAAATAGTGTACATAATATTTCATCTCAGAAATATAGACAGATACTGTTGGGTCGAAACGTTGTAATAAATATGGCGACAAAGATGAGGACAATAGTCCGAATAATGTAAATAGTGTACATAATACCTCATCTCAGAAACGTAGACAGATACTGTAGGGTCGAAACGTTGTAATAAATATGGCGATAAAGATGAGGACAACATGTCTGAATAAGGTAAATAATGTAAATAATACCTCATCTAAGAAATATAGACAGATACTAAAGGGCCGAAAGGTTGTAATAAATATGGTGACAAAGATGAAGACAATAGTCCTAATAATGTAAATAGTGTACATAATACCTCATCTCAGAAATATAGACAGATACTGTAGGGACGAAACGTTGTAACAAATATGGCAACAAAGATGAGGACAATAGTCCGAATAATGTAAATAGTGTACATAATACATCATCTCAGAAATATAGACAGATACTGAAAGGCCGAAACATTGTAATAAATATGGCGACACAATGAGGACAATAGTCTGAATAAAGTAAATAGTGTACATAATACGTCATCTCAGAAATATAGTCAGATACTGTAGGGTCGAAACGTTGTAATAAATATGGCGACAAAGATGAGGACAATAGTCCGAATAATGTAAATAGTGTACATAATACCTCATCTCAGAAACATAGACAGATACTGTAGGGTCGAAACGTTGTAATAAATATGGCGTTAAAGATGAGGACAACATGTCCGAATAATGTAAATAGTGTACATAATACATCATCTCAGAAATATAGACAGATACTGAAAGGCCGAAAGATTGTAATAAATATGGCGACACAATGAGGGACAATAGTCTGAATAAAGTAAATAGTGTACATAATACCTCATCTCAGAAATATAGACAGATACTGAAAGGCCGAAACATTGTAATAAATATGGCGACAAAGATGAGGACAATAGTCTGAATAAAGTAAATAGTGTACATAATACCTCATCTCAGAAATATAGACAGATACTGTAGGGTCGAAACGTTGTAATAATATGGCGACAAAGATAAGGGACAATAGTCCGTAAATAGTGTACATAATACCTCATCTGAAATATAGAAATACTGTAGGGTCGAAACGTTGTAATAATATGGCGACAAAGATAATAATACCTCATCTCAGAAATATAGACAGATACTGTAGGGTCGAAACGTTGTAATAAATATGGCGACAAAAGATGCGGACAATAGTCCGAATAATGTAAATAGTGTACATAATACCTCATCTCAGAAATATAGACAGATACCGAAAGGCAAAAACATTGTAATAAATATGGCGACAAAGATGAGGACAATAGTCTGAATACTGTAAATAGTGTACATAATACCTCATCTCAGAAATATAGACAGATACTGTAGGGTCGAAACGTTGTAATAATATGGCGACAAAGATAAGGGCAATAGTCCGAATAATGTAAATAGTGTACATAATACCTCATCTCAGAAATATAGACAGATACTGTAGGGTCGAAACGTTGTAATAAATATGGCGACAAAGATGCGGACAATAGTCCGAATAATGTAAATAGTGTACATAATACCTCATCTCAGAAATATAGACAGATACCGAAAGGCCGAAACATTGTAATAAATATGGCGACAAAGATGAGGACAATAGTCTGAATACTGTAAATAGTGTACATAATATTTCATCTCAGAAATATAGACAGATACTGTAGGGACGAAACGTTGTCATAAATATGGCAACAAATATGAGGACAATAGTCCGAATAATGTAAATAGTGTACATAATACCTCATCTCAGAAATATAGACAGATACTGAAAGGCCGAAACATTGTAATAAATATGGCGACAAAGATGAGGACAATAGTCCAAATAATGTAAATAGTGTGTATAATACCTTAAATAGTGTATATAATACCTCATCTCAGAAATATAGACAGATACTGTATGGAAGAAACATTGTAATAAATATGGCAACAAAGATGAGGACAATAGTCCGAATAATGTAAATAATGTACATAATACCTCATCTCAGAAATATAGACAGATACTGAAAGGCCGAAACATTGTAATAATATGGCGACAAAGATGAGGACAATAGTCTGAATAAAGTAAATAGTGTACATAATACCTCATCTCAGAAATAAAGACAGATACTGTAGGGTCGAAACGTTGTAATAAATATGGCGACAAAGATAAGGACAATAGTCCGAATAATGTAAATAGTGTACATAATACCTCATCTCAGAAATATAGACAGATACTGTTGGGTCGAAACGTTGTAATAAATATGACGACAAAGATGAGGACAATAGTCCGAATAATGTAAATAATGTACATAATACCTCATCTCAGAAATATAGACAGATACTGAAAGGTCGAAAGGTTGTAATAAATATGGCGACAAAGATGGGAGAATAGTCCGAATAATGTAAATAGTGTACATAATACCTCATCTAGGAAATATAGACTGATACTGAAGGGCCGAAACATTGTGATAAATATGGCGACAAAGATGAGGACAATTGTCTGGATAATGTAAATAATGTACATAATACCTCATCTCAAATATAGACAGATACTGTAGGGTCGAAAGGTTGTAATAAATATGGCGACAAAGATGAGGACAATAGTCTGAATAAAGTAAATAGTGTACATAATACCTCATCTCAGAAATATAGTCAGATACTGTAGGGTCGAAACGTTGTAATAAATATAGCGACAAAGATGAGGACAATAGTCCGAATAATGTAAATAGTGTACATAATACCTCATCTCAGAAACATAGACAAATACTGTAGGGTCGAAACGTTGTAATAAATATGGCGATAAAGATGAGGACAACATGTCTGAATAAGGTAAATAATGTAAATAATACCTCATCTCAGAAATATAGACAGATACTGAAGGGCCGAAAGGTTCTAATAAATATGGTGACAAAGATGAAGACAATAGTCCTAATAATGTAAATAGTGTACATAATACCTCATCTCAGAAATATAGACAGATACTGTAGAGACGAAACTTTGTAATAAATATGGCAACAAAGATGAGGACAATAGTCCGAATAATGTAAATAGTGTACATAATACATCATCTCAGAAATATAGACAGATACTGAAAGGGACGAAACGTTTTAATAAATATGGCGACAAAGATGAGGACAATAGTCCGAATAATGTAAATAAGTGTACATAATACCTCATCTCAGATATATAGAACAGATACTGAAGGCCGAAACGTTGTAATAAATATGGCGACAAAGATGAGGACAATGGTCCGAATAATGTAAATAGTGTACATAATACCTCATCTCAGAAATATAGACTGATACTGAAGGGCCGAAACATTGTGATAATTATGGCGACAAAGATGTGGACAATAGTCCGATTAATGTAAATAATGTGCATAATACCTCATCTCAGAAATATAGACAGATACTGAAAGGCCGAAAGGTTGTAATAAATATGGTGACAAAGATGAAGACAATAGTCCTAATAATGTAAATAGTGTACATAATACCTCATCTCAGAAATATAGACAGATACTGAAAGGCCGAAACATTGTAATAAATATGGCGACAAAGATGAGGACAATAGTCCAAATAATGTAAATAATGTACATAATACCTCATCTCAGAAATATAGACAGATACTGAAAATGTGTGTGTGTGTATGTATATATGTATGTATGTATGTATGCATGCATTAATCCCTGATTCTTGTAAATTTTATAATGACACCAATCGCTATAATTTCGCCTTTTCGACATCAAACAAGTCATACGCAATAATACACGTGTAAACATTTTAACACTAATTCGACATCTTGTCTACATTTTAACCCCTTCCCCCATTTCTTTAGGCATTCCACTTTTGGTCGCTATCCGATTTCCCGCCACGAACCCATGTAGATAATCAACACTTCCTTTTGAATCATAATTTGTCCTGTTCCTTTGGACGGAAAGGCAGCAGTGACAAGTGAGTCCGGATTTCGTCGTATGGAAAAAAAAAAAAAAAAAAAAAACATTCAAAGGAGCATCACATAAAAAAAAATAAAAATAAAAAAAAAAAACTTTGGATAACCGGTGGGAATTATTTGCCTAAAAACTAACAAGAAATACATTTTACTGTGCAGTGTCCTGGAAAAAATTTATATGGACTTAATATGTTTGCTGTCACAACCTGTTGGAATATTGACTTTACTTAAATGGCGATGAGGCCTGAGGAATTATAAGAATTGTACGGTGGATGCGGGCATATGTTTAGATAGATAGATAGATAGATAGATAGATAGATAGATAGATAGATAGATAGATAGATAGATAGTATAATATATTATTGATTTGACAAAATTTCCAATAAATTAATTTACTGGCGAAATTATATAAAAAGATTATAAATAACTTAATTTGATTTTGAAAGTTAAAAAGGATGAACAAATAAAAACGAGAAATTAACATAAAAGAAAGAAAGGAAAAAGAAAAATGTGTAACTAGAAATTCTGTTGAAAAGACAGATAGATAGATAATGAACAGGCTGAGATAGATAGATAGATAGATAGATAGATAGATAGATAGATAGATAGATAGATAGATAGATAGATAGATAGATGTTAAAGAATCTCCAGGCAAATGGGTGTGAAGGGCAGTGGCACAGGAGTAATCCGTGGATAAAAGTTAGAAGGAAAAAAGTTAAATGTGTTATTAATCAAGAAATTATGCCTCTGAGTGAACTAATATATTTCTTTAGAAAGTCATTTATAATATATGTGTACATTTTATATATATATATATATGTGCATAGCGCAGTGTTTGTTCTTCTACAAATTAATATACATGTGGAGAAATATCTGTATATTTATATATGTCGGTGCGTGTGCATGTGTGTGTGTGGGGTGTTTATATACGTGTGTGTAAGCATTTTAAGTAAATAAGCGAATTCTCTCTCCTATATATATATATATATATATATATATATATATATATATATATATATATATATATATATATATATATATATATATATATATATATATATATATATATATATATATATATATATGTGTGTGTGTGTGTGTGTACATACCAAGCAATAACATATTTACAAACGGAAGTAATCAAGCATATATATCTTGATACATAACAGGAAAATTTAATTAAAGATATAAGTGTATGTGTTCGTATGTATTTCGCGCTTTCATACACAAGCACGTATCTATCTATCTATATATATCTATCTATCTCTCTCTCTCTCTATATATATATATATATATATATATATATATATATATATATATATATATATATAATTGGTATCACAAAAGAATGCTTCACTTAAAGAAATAAAAAGTTGATAAAAAATTTACATTATTTATTGAGAAGGTTTCCGGAAACAGGAAATGCTGGGAAAATTAGAGAGATGAACAGATTGAGCAATTTTTTCAATTCCCTGAATTGTTAGTATATATATATCTATATATCTATATATATATATATATATATATATATATATATATATATATATGCACACAGTGGGAGGAAACAAATATTCGTACACATAAAATTTTTAATTTATTGTATTTCCAATTAATAACGAAACATACTCTTCATATAATTAACTGTATACAGCTGTATAATAAGTAAATACGCATAGAAAATAGAAAAATATTATTTAATAGATATAAATCTCATTTATCCATTTTAATGGGTGAAAAAAGTATTCGTACAATGCAAATTGCACATTTTAAAACTTTTAAATTGCTTTAATACTCTAGATTATTCGTGTGCAATATTCGAGAAAGTTCCAATAATGTTATCAGTAGTTATTTTTTACCTAAAAAATACAAACATAACATTCAGTGCAAGAAGGTTTTCATCATGGCAATAGGTAAAGAATTGACAAAAAAAACCATTGACATGCTCCGGAAAGAAGGAAAAAGTTACAGGAAAATCGCAGACAACCTGAATATTCAATTTACTACCATTAGTTATTGTTCATTCATTGCAAGGTATAGAAAAATCAAAACTATTCCAAACCAAAGAAGAACAGGTGCTCTACTGAAGATTTCTTCGAGATCTTCGAGGAAATTAATGCGTCAAATTAAACAAAATTTAATATTTACTCGTCAAGAGTTTCAGGATGATTTACTTTCATCATGAATTTATGTCAGTAAACGGACAATAAGCAATGAAATTCATTGGAACAATCTAAAGTGACACTCTCCTTACAAAAGTCCACTGCTATTGAAAAGACAGAGATGTATTGGAAATGCGTATTATAGACAGAAATTGAGTTGTTTGGGTGTAATTCTAGAAATTATGTAAAGAGGAAAAGGGCGATGGCTTCAAAAAAAGAATACAGTTCCAACAGGGAAATTTGGTGGTGACAGCATCATGGTTTGAGGATGTTTTTCGGCAAAAGTTATTTGCAACATATCAGTAAAAGATGGTAAAATGAATGCATATCAAAATATTTTGGAAGCAAATTTAATGATTTCGCTTAAACTTCCTCCTGATTGAATCTTCCAACAAGATAATGATCCTAAGCACACTGCAAAATCTACGAAAAAATGGCTTGCTGAAAATAATGTAAATATCCTTAACTGACCAAGTCAGTCACCAGATTTAAACCCAATCGAGAATCTCAAACTAAAATTTGCAAGTCATTAATTGAGAACTAAACGAAGAGGTTTGTTGCTGTCAAAGTGAATAATGTCTATTCTACAAAGTATTAAATGAAGATCATGTATTCTTTTTTGTATTGTATGAATAATTTTTTTACCCATTAAAATGGATAAATGGGATTTATTTTTGTTAAATTAATTTTTTTCTGTTTTTATACATATTTAGTCCTTAAACATTTGTGTACAGTTAATTATATGAAAAAGTATGTTTATTTATTAGTTGTAAATACAATAAATTAAAATTTGTATGTATACGATATTTTATTCCACCCACTGTGCATGCAATATATATATATATATATATATATATATATATATATATATATATATATATATATATATATTTGATATAAGAGTTTATAAAATGTCGAATAAAATAATAATATAAGAATATAAAAAAAAAAACCGAGGCAACTCAAGTTTCAACCTCAGAAGTGAGATTTCGTTAGGTTATGTTCAAGATAAAGCTCTCCGTTAGTCGGTGGTAAAAGAATGCCGGATTAGGCGGTGGTTTCCTCTGCAAATGCGGGCGCACGTTTGAATCCTGCTAAGGCCGCAATATAATATATATATATATATATATATATATATATATATATATATATATATATATATTTGGAAGTTTTATGTATACAGTGTGGCGAAATAATTGTTCATACACCATGATTTCTTTTTTTATAACATTGTTAGATTTTATAAAAGAATTTTATAATCCATACAATATTTGTATACCATGGCATAATGCTGCAATAGAAAAAAGAATTCAGAAAAAGTTGTTATATTAATTAAATTATATGAAATAAAAAAATTGGTCGTGAAAAAAGTATTCGTACAAAATTATAATACCTATTTACAGATCGTGACAGCTATTAGATATGATTAAATATTAAATACTTTAATGTTTAAAAAATTATTCAGTATTATTATTGTTTAAGAAATAATCATTATAACATAGCACAAATAGATATATTGTGGGAAAAAGGAATTTACGGCAATATACGCATTTTTTACGTATTCATGGTTATTTTTAACTTTTATCGAAAACGACGTTCTTGTATATGTAGTTATTGATAATATACATTAATTACTAATCTTTTTAGTTAATAACTATTTATGCTCAGTTGTTGAGATTAACAGCTATCTGTTGATGCGTGAAAAGTTTGGAATAATGCCATAATAAATATTTAAATTTCATCTCTCTGATACATGTCGTGATCTATTAATACTTTGTAGCATATCCCTTACTCAAATCAACAACAATCAGTCTCTTTCTGTCGCTTTCAATCAATGATTTGCTAATTTCCTTTGGTATTTTATTCCATTATTCTTTGCATTTTCTCTTTAGGATTTTTTTCGGAGCTCTTTTATTAATTTAATTTTTTAGAAACGACATAATTGGATTTAAGTCTGGCAACTGTATGTCCATTCGAGTGTATTGACAATGTTTTCAATAAGCCATTTTTCGTAGATATAGTCGTATTTTTAGGGTCATTATCTTGTTGTATTTTGAATTCATTGTATCTATTATCTTTAAATTACCCGTACCTTTAGCAGAAAAACATCCTCAAACCATGATATTGCCACCATTAAATTTCACCGTTAGGATTGTCTTCTTTGTTGCAAAGCTGTACCGTCTTTTCTCCAGGTCTGTCTGACGATTGCGAATAAGCATGAACCAGAATGTCACTGCAAACTTTTGACATCAATGTCCAATTTTATATTTACATAAGCTCTATCCATGATTTTGAGCATCATATATATATATATATATATATATATATATATATATATATATATATATATATATAAAAGTGAAGATTGAAGTCAAAATTCAGAGGGCCAGAGGCTGTTTTGCTAGACGCAATCGTCAGACGGCCTGACGATTGCGTCTAGCATGAAACAGCCTGTCGCCTCTGCGTTCACTTTTATATTTATATTTACATACGCTCTATCTCAGATATTGAGCACTTTATCCTATAAAATATAAAACTATATTTCTTCATATATAAATATATATATTATATTATATATATATATATATATATATATATATATATATATATATCTCTCACAGGTAGCACAAGTCTGATTGTGCATCATATTCAGATTTGTACTAGTGGTGAGAAAGAAAATATGTATATTATTATTAATATAAATTATGGCTCTGTTCTTATACATCTAGCAGTATTTTATTAGTACCAGGACTCAATGGGCAACATATATATATATATATATATATATATATATATATATATATATATATATATATATATATATATATATATATTTCAGGCATGAAACAGCCTGTCGCCTCTGAGTGTTGACTTCAATGTTCACTTTTATATTTATATTTACATACGCTCTATCTCTGATATTGAGCACTTTGTCCCATAAATGTTGCTCTCCTTAAAACTATACTTCTTCATATATATATGCAGCAATTTTTTAATATATTTTCTGTTTATACGTTATTTTTATTTATATATATATATATATTCTTAAAAAGAAAACTATTGCTATTAGAATATAGGATATTTACAAAAAAAAGCGCATAAAATCTAAACAAAATCAAGAGAAAGTTGAATGTGATTGGATAGCTTGATGCATCAAAATACATCGGACATCACAAATTTTTCATAATTTAAATTTAACGTTAAGTTTCCCCGCTTAATCAATGTTTCCTGCAACATGTGAAATTGTAAACGGTTTTGTCGACTCCCCAGATTTATATACATTAATAATAATAATAATAATAATAGTCTGAAGATGTTCTTTCTAGATTTGAAACTTGTAATGTAGGTCGATGTTTGTTGTTTTATCTTTCATTTTCAATTGATAGTCTGCCAGAAATATACGTTTAAATACGATAGTGTCATTGATTATGAATTCTTATTTATAAAACCGTGATACTTTCCTTTTCAAAGACCAATTTTCATTTAAAATCGAACATAACGGATTCCCTAGTTTGATCCTTAGAGATTTTTTCTTTTTTCTTCTCGGATAATTGACTCAAATCAACATCTTTACTTTTTCTTGAAATTTTTCGAAACGAAATATTTTCATTACTCCATTTTTTCATTTCTTTTCTGGCTTCTTTTCTTATTATCAACATTTCTTATAACGTATCTTCATATTCTGTGCGTTATCACAACGCTTATTTGACCGATACAATCTTCAGCCTTCAATTTAATTGTGGAAAATCAGAACCTAGAATTAGCTTCGAAAAAAGGCTTGAACTCACATCAAGTACCTACTTAAGTCATCATAAAACCGAATTGTTTTTCCTCTATAATTTTCCTACTTTTTTGTTTGAATTTCATTCAACGCTGTATTGTTAATCACATCCTTTTAGCCGTAATAGCAGCAGTAGTCTAAATATTCCTTGAGATTCTAAATTGAAGTATTTACCCTTTTTACATATATATATATATGTGTGTGTGTGTGTGTGTGTGTGTGTGTGTGTGTGTGTGTGTGTGTGTGTGTGTGTGTGTGTGTGTGTGTGTGTGTGTGTGAAAAATATATATAAAAAAGGAAAGAACTCGTTAGGTAAATAATCCAAAGTTCTTTAGTATTTTTGTTATTATTTTTTAAAAATAGTGCTCGATACAAAAGTAGAGCAAGAGCCGAAAACTTCAATATAATTATTAGAATTAAATTGAATTAAATTGAATTAGTAATTTAATTCAATTTAATTCTAATAATTATATTGAAGTTTTGGGTCTTGTTTTGAAACATGAGAACTCTTATGTAGCGTGTTGGAATCATATTTTAAATAAATAATTATATATATATATATATATATATATATATATATATATATATATATATATATATATATATTGACTTTCATTCAAGGTTTTGTTGATTATCACAACTTGTTTATGATATATATTCCTCTGTATTCTAATCAAATTAAATGATTTCGAAACAAACAATTGGCCTTGAACGAGATTTCAGCGAGTATTTCGTTCTCGAGGAACTTGGTATGTCATAAAGCCAAACCATTTAATATATAAAGTCATTATAATGGAATCAATTTCTAAATTATAAAATAAATTTTACTCAAAAATATCGATAATGAAAAACGTGATCGAAACATTTGTTGTATTGACGGATTGAGTGAAATTTAGCAAGATGACACATTTAATAAAAGGCTGTCGGAGTTAGCTCCTCCTTAATTCCCTAATTGCCACTAGGGGTCTCTCTCCCTACATTATAAATACTGGGCGACTTATCGCTTTGTTTTCTTTTTCATTTCTTTATTTGAGCGAACACCTCTACAATGTGAGCTCTCGCAAAAAGATAGCTTTCCCCACTTGCGGGAAAACGTCGTAAACATTATACACACACACACACACACACACACACACACACACACACACACACACACACGTACGGACATTCATCAAAATACAAACTCTTTACGTTCACACCCAGACACAAATGTTAATGTCTATGTCACTTGTAAAATTGTTGTTTGATACATATATTTGTTGACATATATATATCTGTCTTGTTGGTTTTCTTTTCATCTTCGGTTGGACTAAATTTGAGTTCGCCATGTTCTTGTAGTTGGACCTTCTAGCAGGAAATAAACGCTCGTGTTTCTTATGCAATAACACTCAAACCCACACGGTCCCCTACCAGGCCACTGAGCAAAAAAACGCATTTAAAGATAAATCATATTTATAAAGTGATTAGTTATAACAAACGGGTATATTAAGCTAATGGGTAATATATAATCGTACAACACCCTCCCCGGTCGTCCAAGCCTTCCAACACCGCAGCTGTTCGTTGAAGTAACCGCTTCCATCCCACGCTAACCTTATCCCACGTTGTTATTTAAGGTTGATCATAAGGTAGTCAAGATCGAATCGTCGCAGGTATACAAGATCCAGAGACGGATATGTAATATAATTGGCCCTGATCTGGCGCCTCGCCTACAGTCACTTTCTCACAGATGCGCCGTCGCCTCTCTCTGTCTTTTCTACAAATATTTTCATGGTAATTGCTCCGATGAGCTGCTTTCACTGGTTCCCAGACTCCATGAATTCAAGCGCCCTACGAGGCTGGTATCCTGCTCCCATCCTTACACTGTAGAAACTTTTAAATGTAGCCGTCTCTTCTACTCCAATAGCTTCATGTCTCGCATCTCTCGCCTGTGGAACACCCTTCCTAATTACTGTTTCCCTGAGAGCTATAATCTCCAACTATTCAAATGTAATGTCAATCGACACCTCCAGTTACCTTGATCTATCCACTATCCTTCTCCTCATCCTTTCTTCTATCACTCCTATCTGCTCTCGCTCCAAATCTTCTGCAACCCCCTGCATCCTAGTGGCTTCACGCCTTGCTCGGAGCGTAATGCTAAAAAAAAAAAAGGTATCTTCGTGTTGGGCTGGTTCAAGCAGGGCGATGACGTACAGGAAAAAAATAACACTCGAATAAATTCAACAAAAGTAAATACTGTTTTTATATCAGTCCTCCGTACAATAATTGGTTTATATCAGAGTTCGCATGCAGTTAATTATCAGCCAACCCCGTGTCTATATCGGAAGTGATACTATCGTTGTTGATTTGGTAGTGTTCTGTTTTGGTAAAGTTTGACACAAGGGTGAAGCCGGAGGCTTTCGTCGGCAGATAATCACGTGGGCCTCTTTCATGTCTCTGGTCTATTCTGCTTCTCTTCTCTTTTCTACTTTTCTACACAATTCGCTTCGCTCATTCGTATTCATGGACATTCGCCCAAACTAGCATGGAGGTATGACGAGGTAGGAGTATTTCGGCGAATCCCCTCCGACTTACGTCATAAACAAACGGGTATATTAAGTTAATGGTTAAAAAATGTCATATTTAACAAAAGACAACGCTTAGGAATATGTTACATTTAGCAAACCGATGTACTTTTTAAAATGTGTGTTTGATAAACTGTCACATTTAATAAAAGGAAACATTTAGAGAATGAACGCCTGTAACATTTGACAAGGCCTAAGGTTAAAAATGTCATAACTAACAACGCCTGGGAATATGGTACATTTAGCTAACGGATGTACCTTTTAAAAATGCCCGTTTTTAAAAAAATGTCACATTTAATATAAGGCCACATTTAGAGAAAGAACACCTGTAACAACATTTGACAAAGTCTATGGTTTCAAAATGTCATACTTAGCAAAGGACAACGCTTAGAAATATGTTACATTTAGCAAACAGATGTACCTTTTAAAATGCCTTTTAAATTTAACAAATTGCTATATTCAACAAAAGCTATAGTTAACGAAATGGTACCTGTAATAAAAAGCCACATTCAATAAAATTCAAGCATTTATAGAAAAAATACTTTTAACAAATGGCAACACTCAACAAAACCTATGGTTAACAAAATGACCCATGTAATAACCACTAATTTGACAACAATGTCCAGTTCATTGTATTCTCAACATCCTTCTGTAGAACCATATTTCTGTTGTTCCAAGTCTCCTCTTCTTCATCTGTGAGGAGATTCTCCAGCATTCAGAGCAATATAGGAGGACTGACATTACTTCAATAGGCTTTTCTTTGTTTCTAACGAAATTATCCTTAGCTTTTGGAAGGCATCTTTCGCTATCTAAATGTGCCTTTAGATCGCGGTTTCCGTAGTTACCTTATAAAGCACATGTTGTCTGTGTGGGTATTGAAGAAGCATAAATGTGACTGAGCGGACATCTGCAACAGGGATTAGCCAGTTATCATTGTAAATGGATCTACTTGAAAACAAGCAAACAAGCCACTATTTATACATTGCATATACATATATATATATATATATATATATATATATATATATATATATATATATATATATATATATATATATAATTATTTATTTAAAACAAATTATAACATAAATATGTTACAAAATCACACCAAAAATAGCCATTTTGTTTCAACACACCCGGTGTCTTATCAAGTGATGATGTTGAATGTAAAATAAATGGTTTTAAAAGTTTCAAATTAATTAACGATCCTTCGCTAGGGGAAAACGTTGTTACAAAAGCTAGAATGACAAATCAAAATCAATCAAAAGTATAGGAAAATTCAAAAAGCTTGACAACGAAGTCATGTTATAATAGCTATTCAGATCTTTAAAATACGGGTAATATTAAAAAATAATTTATTCTAACCAATAATTATTAAATTATATGATAAAATTTGATATTAAAATTAAAAACTGCCAATTTTAAAATCCAAATTTAATCACTATTAAGATTAAAATTATAAAATTACTGAGGAGAAAAGAAGAAATACATATGTTATTCAATATATTTCTTCGTTGAAATTACGTTGAATTATTTTTGTAGTGATTTTATAACATATTTATGTTATATATTTTTTTAAATAAATAATTATATCTGCTTCTTTGAAATGAGCACTCTTTTTAGAATAAATTGTTGGTTACGAATTCATTCCGTATACACCAATTATATCCGTATTTATATATATATATATATATATATATATGTATAAGTGTAAATTTAAATCCCAGAATGAAGAAAAAATTTTGAAAAAACAAACAAAAACCTTAAATGAATGTCGACGTCTGACGTTTCGGTTTGTCTTGAAAAAGGTTTGTCTTGAAAAAGGTTTATTAAACAAACGTCAGACGACATTTCTTTCATTTTAAAACAACAAAATTTTTCTTCATATATATATATATATATATATATATATATATATATATATATATATGAATAATATAATTTGATACAATATATATTGGTAAAAGCAAGTGCTCAATATCAGAGATAGATATATATATAAATATAAAGTGGGCATTTTTAAATATATAAAAATATATTTGTGTATGCATGAATGTGTGTATCCCTACACACAACACACATACACACACATATATATATATATATATATATATATATATATATATATATATAAATAATATTTTCTTCTCTAGTAATAATCATGTTTATATACTTCAAATTTAATTATATAATTAAATTAAAGTAGTTCAGTTTCCGCGTAAAGATGAAACAGAACTAATGCTTTTAATTTAATTATATAATTAAATTTAGTTTTTTAACTTCAGTTTTTGAAACATAGTTATTTCTGTGTAACAAAAAAACCATATTTTAAATAGTTAATATCTATATCTGTAAATTTATTATATAAAATATATAAGAATATATATATATACTGTTCTTTTCTTTTTATTATAATATACATATATATATATATATATTATGTATGTATATATACGCACGCACACAAATATATATATATATTTTATATATTAATGGTCTGTAAATTTACATTGAGCACTATTTTGTAAAAATAAAAATATCTATAAGAACAGCGGATTACTTACTGTTCTTTCTTTTTTTTATACACACACACACACACACATGCACACACACACCCACACACACACAGAGAGCATATATATATATATATATATATATATATATATATATATATATATATATACATGCAGGTGCATGCGTATATATGTGACGGTATGCCTTTATGTGCATGTGCGTATGTGTGTGTATGCTTGCGTGTGTTTACAAATATATCCTTAAAAAGATAAGAGAATCGGAAATTGGAGAAATGGTGATAAAGACAGGAAAAGGGAAAAACGATTTTAAAAAAGGAAGATTGAAAATTACATAAATTTATGTAAACAATAAAACATTTAACTTTTTTCTTTTAATTTCTTTTTATGATTCCTGTAAAAAATGGTACTCTTGTTAAACATGACCAAGTTAAGCCGTTCAGATGAGATGAAATTTTACAGATTGTCCCAAATGACGATAGGGAATATTCTTTTAAAATCGTTTGCTAAACTCTTCTTAAATATTAGGTTGTTCGGAAAATAATGTCCGATCTGGAAATAAATCTTTTAATTGTGTTCTAATATATTATTATAATAGTTACTAAAAATATTATGATCACGAGTCCCGTAACTCATTAGGATCTTAGGGACACCACATATACTGCAACCATAATAATTAATGTCTTTGGCAAGATAACCTGATAGAGCCCAACCCTCTCCTGTATAATTTTCCTTCTCCTACACTAGCTGCCAACCAAGTCTATGGAACCAAATCTGCCCTGCTATTTACCCATAGCTGAGGAGAGATAAGTTGAATTTATACCTTTCCCAAGTTATATAATGAATTTGCAAGTGAATGTCATGAATTCGACTGGAATTCGAACTCGGCTCTCCGATTCCTCAATCCTAGCCTTTAACTATTATCCCTCCGTGCTTGTATAATTCCTAATTATTGAAGTGATCTCCTTGTTCATTTGAATTCAAAACTAGCCCAAAAGATAGGCTCCGTCAGACCATAGTTACTAAGGCTGCAGGATAGTTTCCGTGAGGCTATTGCTGTTAAGGCAACAGTAGATGTGGCACCTTTACAACCCTGATAGGATACGAGACAAGTGTTATGACGAACACTACTCACAGCGTGAACAAATACTCTGAGCCATAGCACACGTGCCGAGTCATATTTAAATTGCCCATTCATTTTTTACGGGTATTATGCTAGCTATGAAATAAGAAATAAACTACGTCTAAGATTGAAATATTTGGATGGATATTGTTTCTAATAAGGGAGGCAATTGTCCTTTGTCTGTCAACTCATCATAACGACAATGCAAGCAAGATATATTAGTTTAACAATTACGAAATTTTTGCAGGTAGGTTAAGACACAAGTTACAATCCAGAAAGTATTATCATTTTATTTTATAGCTTTTGTTTCAATTTAATTTTACCCATAAAGCATTTTGTTTTGAACGAAAAGCAAAAAGAAAAGTATTAAATATGGAGTTATCAAATTTAAAATGGATTTTTAATTTCAGTTAAATGGATCAAGGCAATAAAGCCACTAAGATTTCAGGAGTTTCTAAGTACGAATGAAAATGAGGAAAAGAAAACAATATTAAGAAGAGAGAACAATAAAAGAATAAGACAGTATTTACATTAGTCGGACTATTATCCTCATCTTTGTCGCCATATTTGTCACAACGTTTCGGCCGTTGTACGCTCCGGCCTTCTTCAGGTGGTTGAAATGTCGAACTGAGCCCTTTATTTCGATCATGTTTTTACCAGAGCCCATATTGTAACTTTGTTATCATTGCTTTTCTCTGGCACTCCTTATTACTGGTTCCCATATTGTATTTATTTCTATTCTTGGTCGGCTCAGGAGATTTTTGTGGCCTAGCATATGTGCCGATTCCTTAATTTTACGAATTTTCCAATGGTGTTCCCTGTCTATGATCTCAACATGATCCCGCAGGGGACGGTGATCTCCCTTTTCTCTCCATATGTGGCCACGCCTGATTTTTCTACTTCCCCTCGCGTTACAGCTTTTTGGTGTTCTTGAAGCCTGACCTTGTGGGGGCGGCCTGTCTCTTCTTTATATTCCTTTCCGCAGCTCCACGGGATAGCGTACACACAGTCTTTAGTCATGTTCTCCTCTATGGGGGGTCTCACTTGAGGGAAATATCTGCGAAGTGTTGTCACGCTTTTGAAGGTTGTCCTGATGTTATATGGACCGCAGATCCTTTGTATTTTCTCTGATAACCCCTTCACATAAGGCAGGCAGACTGTTTTCTTAGTGTTTTTGTCCTCCTCCTCCTCTTGTACCCGCCTATCCCAGTTTTTGGGGGCTGCTGCCATGTACCCAGGGTAGTTGTTACGTTGTAGGGTACTACTTTAGGTTACAACGTAACAACTACCCTGTAAAAACATGCAATGATAACAGCAAAAAAATTGCAATATGAGCACTGGTAAAAAATGGTTACTGAAAAAATAAGGTTTATAATACCCAGAAATTCATACCCAGATGTCCTCAAGGACACACGGCACAGTGGATAAAGGCGTTGGTTAGATCCCGTGACAGACAAAGAGTGTGAGTTCAATACCCGGTTAAGTGGAGAACTTTCAGAGGGAAAATTAGCAGGAGATAACTGATAACTAACATCCATTAAACATGGCACGTGGAACTAGAACAGTCTACCCCAGTGATCGAAATAAAGGGTTCAGTTCGACATTCCAACCCCCTGAAGAAGGCCGGAGTGTACAACGGCCGAAACGTTGTGACAAATATGGCAACAAAGATGAGGACAATAGTCCGACTAATGTAAATACTGTACATAATACCTCATCTCAGAAATATAGACAGACTCCAAAAGAATAAGACAAAAGATAACGATTGGCATTGCTTTTAAATTTTTGAAGATTAAAGTAGGCTCGAAACCAGGAAGCCAGAAGAGTGTTCCACAAGGAATAATAAGTGAAGAAATTGTTAGCATTAAACTTACAGTTAAATCTAACTGTTAATTAACGAAACTTTGCCGCCAATCTAGTACTGCGTTTAAATTCATAAGGTTGAAGTACCCTATTGGAAAGCAACATCATAAGGATTGCCATCTACATATATATATATATATATATATATATATATATATATATATATATATATATGTAGGGATGCTCATACACATTCATGCATACACGCATACATTTATATATAAATTTAAAAGTTTCCACTATTATATTTACACAGGCCCTATCTCTCATATTGGAAATGGAAAGGAGACTTTTATCTGCAATGACGTCCATTTCTGACTTGAACGATTATGGCTTTCTGTAATCTGTTCTTTGTAGCTCTTCGCAAATTTTGTCTTTTCGCTCTCCGTCCTAATCTCTGTTCTGTCAACCATTTACACCCTTGTGAAAAGTAATTGAAACAACCGTTTTGGTTTCTTTTCTTTCACCATACGGTCAATTTTAGACCCAACTAGAGTGGTAGGGTGTAATCGACCTCTGTTTTTCCTCAGATTAGGTCATTCGCATTGGTGTGCAGTGATATGAATCTATTTTCGAGGCGTATGATGAAATTTGTTTGGCCTTGAAAAATATTGCGTCATCCCTGATTGCATCTGATTTTTATCACGCCCAGATACTATTGTCTCAACTGTCGATTAGTTGTCCAACGGCCATTGTCTGCGATGGACATTACTCTAAGGAGGCGTATGAAAATTGTAACGCTGCACAAACACACAAAGATGAGTTACCAGTGAGCAAATCAAAGTTCTATAGATTAGCCCGGGAACGTTCCTGATTTAAATCCAATCGAGAATGTGGGGTTAACTTCGTGGAATGGACATACGAAGTACAAACATGTGCACTGGACTATGTTTCGTTGGAAAATTACAAAAAAAAGTCAATAATAACGAAATTATTCGTTAATTTACACAAGGGTGTACATAAGCTCGTTAGAGGGGGATATTTCTTTTATCCCTCTTGTCCACAAAATGTCCTGTTAATTTCTGTAAGCTCACTTCCTTCAATCTGACAGCTGGATGACATCTAGTTTATTGTACTCTAAAGTTATTAGTGGATTGAAGGAATTTCACTTTCTCTTCAGTCCTTTCTTTTTCTTTGTGATCACCTGTTTGTAGAATTCGTCACTACATTCAAACGCACACTTTTTACAAAACTCCCAATAAATAATGGCAGCAACTTTATCATGCCACTATTTCTTATGCTCATTCTGAGTCATACACTTATATTCTGATACATTATGAATGAGAGTCTCAACTCTCTCTTCACATATTCTACATAACGCTGAAGTACTGACTGTCAAAATTAACCTTTTTACCTAATTAGTCCGCAATGCTTTATTCTGAGTTGTCATTACTAATTCCTCTGTTTTCTTCTTCAAATAACCTATTCTGATCTGATCCATGTCCACGTTACCCTCTCGTCATTTATCAACAATGTGTTTCTTTTGAAAAGTGAAATAAGTTTCTTATTCATGAATTTATTTTTCCTGTTCCTGGTAAATTCAGTTGTTTTTCTTTTGTTTTTGTTTTTTTGTTTTTGGTTTTTTGGGGTTTTTTTTTTGGTTTTTTTTCAGGCTTTCACTAATTCCAGTTCTACCTCACGTAATAATTCCTCGGTACTATATTCAATATAGCTACTTGTTTCAGTCAGTACCATTTCCTCAACACAAATCAGAACCTTTTCAGGATTCGCTATTCCAATAAAGTCTGCCCACATTTGCCCGAAAATGCATGATTCTGGATATGGTTATCAGCTGCGTCATTTGTCGTCTGTTCCACAGATCATTTTAGTGAAAGACAAAGGTTGCTGTGAACGCAATCATAACTTGATATTTACATTTTCTCAGCTGAGCTTGCATGTATACAAGTTGATTTCATTGATATGAAATTAATCTTCGATTGGCAATTTATTATGAATTTATGCCAGTAATATATAAGGTAGAAATTGTTTTATTACTTTTAGTATCAGTTTATTTGATAATGGGGATCTTTTCATGTACGTTATTGGCCATCGCACCGATGCCGAGGTTAGACTTCCGAGAAACATCATTCAGAATTTAAGGTTTGTCATTTAGAATTGTAGTATAATAATTACGTGCTAATACCCTTGGGAAAGGTATGAATATTCTTCGTCCCCCCCCCCAGTTATGGGTAAATAGCAGGACAGGCCGAGTTCTATAACCTTGGATGACATCTGGTCTATCGCAGAAAGAAATCGCAACCTACTGCGTGGAAAAATCTGCCTTGTCAGTCATGTGCTAACACCCTTGGGAAAGGTATGAATCCTCTTCTTCTCCCCCAGCTATGGATAAATAGAAGGGCAGACCGGGTTCTATAGCCTTGGATAGCAACTGGTCTACCGCAGAAAGAAACGGTAACCTACAGCGAGGAAAAATCTGCCTTGTCAGTCATGTGCTAACACCCTTGGGAAAGGTATGAATCCTCTTCTTCTCCCCCCAGCTATGGGTAAATAGCAAGACAGACCGCGTTCTATATCCTTGGATGACGTCTGTTCTACCTCAGAAAGAAATGGCAACCTACTGTAGGAAAAAAATCTGCTTCATCAGTCATGTATCGAAAGATACATAATCGCCTAAGCGTTTATCACGCAAGGCGCATAAGTGACTGAGTACAAGACGGCTCCCAATTTTTAAGGGTGACTTTTTTGGGGTTTAAAGGTTGTCTTATACGCGGAAATATAGTGTATATATGTATATTAATGGATGGCCTCTCATATCCAAGCATGCTTATTGGCTAGGATAACTAGCCAATCCTCGTCACAGACGCCTTCTCATACATATTTGTATTTCTTCAAAATTGAACTATGCCGAACGGACCTAGTTACAATTTCTGGAAGACAGCAGATCGTTCTGCAGGATCAAAAGTTTAAACAAGGTCTCTGCGGTGAAACCCTCGGTCACGATGACTTGTGAATTCCTGCTAGCATAATCATCAACGAACAATTTCGTCTACCCAAGTTCATTCACAAGCTTTGGTATGTTTTTCAAACACTTTTGAATTGTACCGCATGCTGGGATCCCTTTCCCATGCTGATAAGTTCAGGATGTCAACATTTTTGCATTTGTCGCAAATATTTACTTTTCAGTCACAAATGCAAAAATAGGAAATCATGCTGAAGAATAGGTACGGAATTCCGTCTCCGGTTCAGTAACCGTAAAAAAATCAAAACAACAACAAAAAATTAACCTGTCGCTGAACACTTCAACCAACCGTTCCATCGCATTGATGACATCAGATATGTGCTTTATGGCGTCAACAGCCAACAAGAAAGACACAGATCGGAGTTGAAATATATTTTCAATATAAAACCACGCATTGAGGGAATGAACAGGTATTTAGGTTTACTCAGAGAGCCACAGGGAGCCTTCTAACAAACAACAATATTTCCTCGGAAGAGTAAGTAACACTTCATTGTTTATTCGTCGCCTCGTTGAAAAGAACAAATGCGTGTCTGAAAATTCCGACCTTAAAATCTTTCTCTTCTCGCTTCAATTTAGTCAAAAGGTTAATATAATAAATATCAGCATTCTTATTGTCAATAGTGTTAACATTTTGTTGTTTTTTATTCCTCAAATTTTATTAGGCGGACTATTAAATCTACATATAAGAAGCACACGTGGCCTATATATATATATATATATATATATATATATATATATATATACAGTTCAAAATTTTGAGGAATGTCTCCTTAGAGAGACATTTATGTTGTTGAAACAAAATTGTAATTGTGTAGCGATATTTATAACATGCTTCAATATCCTAATATATATATATATATATATATATATATATATATATATATATATATTATTTATTTATTTATTATAATTTTATCATATAGATAAAACCATTTTATTCACTACAAAGATGCAACTTCGTTTCAGTGCATTTCAACTGCACTTCGACGAGTGAGAATCGAAATAATTATCGCTCTACTATCGGTATCAATCTCTCTTTTGGGTTAATGCTGTGAACGTTGGAATTCATATATTACTTTCGTTCTCATCGCATCGGTTATATATATATATATATATATATATATATATATATATATATATATATATATATATATATATATAAACACAGATCAAAGGAGAAAAAAAAAAATGAAATAGAGGGGTTTATTGGTAAAACATACACCTGTTATCATTTATGGATTTAAGAATGTCCTTCGTCTTACAGTGAGCAAACGATAAATGCTGTTCATATAGAGAAATACAATGACGGAAAATAAAATCGTCACGTTCCAAAGGCTGATGTTGATTTTGACTTGGGTACAGTATGTATATGCTGCGAGGTACAGTATTTTCTTGACAATAATACCCAATTTTTTTATTGTAAATTATAGGTCATAGTAGGGGTGCGTATTATAAATAGGTTTAAACAAAAATATTTTTGTCGTTATTGATTTATAATAATAAATAAAAATGTACTTGTTCTAAAGTAAGAAAGATATTATCCCAATTTTCATTTTAAATCCAACAATAATAATTGTAACATTTTTTGTCAATAAATTTATGTTTATCAGTAACCGCATTTTTTATTTGGCGAAGAATTTTAAAAAAATCTATGAAAAGACCAATTTCGAAGAACTTATGGAACATGCACTCGATCGTCTTTTACAAATTCAACTAAACTTTGTTCTAAATCTGGATGTTGAGCTTTTCTTCCTCTACCTATAGCTTTGGCACTTGATTTACACATTTTTTAGTTCATTTTTATTCTTTTTCCATAAACGTATGTTAACCTCATTCAATTCATATTCTCTAACTGCAGCTCTGTTTCCTATTCTTTCTGCTAATCCTATTACTTTTTTGTTTAAAATTTTCACTATAACTCGCACGTTTTGACGAAATTTTGACGGTAAAATAAAATGTTATATTTATCGGGAAAACTGCCTGGTAATTTTCAACATTATTTTAGCCACACTATTTACACTATTCGGACTATTGTCTTCATCTTTGTCACCATATTTATTACAACGTTTCAGCCGTTGTACGCTGCGGCCTTCTTCAGATGGTTGGAATGTCCAACTGAACACTTTATTTCGCTCACTGGGGTAGACTCTTCTAGGCCCATGTGCCATGTTTAATGGATCTCAGTTATCAGTTATCTCCTGTTAATTTCCCTCTGAAAGTTCTCCACTGCCTTTACCGTATCGAAACGTTGTAATAAATATGGCGACAAAGATGAGGACAATAGTCCGAATAATGTAAATAGTTTACATAATACCTCATCTCAGAAATATAGACCGATACTGAAAGGCCGAAACGTTGTAATAAATATGGCGACAAAGATAAGGACTATAGTCCGAATAATGTAAATAGTGTACATAATATTTCATCTCAGAAATATAGACAGATTATTTTAGCCGCCTAGCTTCGATTTTATTCTTAATGTCAATGTCGACAAAATGTTTTCGTAATTATTTTATTTTTTTATTTTTTTTTTTGATAAAATTTATAGATGAGTATTATACATAGGGATAGATATATTTCTTAATTTTTGGATCATTTTTAGGCCTACACATTATTTATGGGTGCGTATTATTTTCGAGAAATTACAGTAATTGATATGCTGATAAACTGTCAACCTTCCGCCATCTTCCAACATAATAACACAGTCTGTTAATTAATTTTCTTTTACGGCTTATCAACCCTTTGTGGTTTATTTAAAAGTGGAAAAATATTTTGGATTGTAAGAATATTTTTTTCTTTTTGCGATTGAATATCAAATTAACCATTTTTGAGAATAAGTATGATTTTTCAAGATAGAATGCCTAATATTTAACCCATAGCTGGGGGTGGAGATGAATTCATTCTGAATTTTTGTCTTTTGCAATGAACGAGTGTTCTCTCGAGAAGGCCCCTTTGCCTTGAACACTTATTGGGACTTAAGCTCACCCCAGACGTCAAGTGAAACTTGTATATACGATCCATTGCTAAAGACGCTGGGAAAATGCTCGATCCTCTGTAGCGCTTTAGTAATTATCTGATTTCTTCTGGTATGTTGAGAAGAGCCAGATCAAGACAAACATGAAGTATCCGGGCTGGCAGGCACAACGTTGAAAGCCTCTAGGAGACACTCTTGCTATTCTATCGTAACAGTTATTGACACATAACTTAGAATCGGTGAGCCAAGATCAAATGATGTTCTGTTCACTTTGGAACAAAATGTCATTGGGAAATGCCAGCTTTTCTCCCCGTAGAGATATGATTATAATAGCAAGGGAAGTAAGTTCTCTAGCCTTTGATGGCAGCCAGTCAAGGAGAAAGACTACTTTGAATTTCAACCGTGTAGATAACGAAGAGAAACCACTCTATTTTCTTGATCAAGATTTTATAGCAATTTAAAAATAATTTTTTTAAGA
>CAHIKZ030004601.1:1955000-1967500 GCA_903632075.3 Acanthosepion pharaonis
ATAGTATTTGTTGGTTATTGGAATTTATTCCGTATACACCAATCCTATACTTGGATATATATATATATATATATATATATATATATATATATATATATATATATATATATATATATATATATATATATATGTTGGCAGAACGCGCGTCACGTAAGCATTTTCCCCTTCATCATAAAAAATTTCCCCAAATTTTTTCTTGATATATAAACTGTGTGAAGGGGCTTAAATCTATGGGAATTAACTCCGGTAAGGACTAACATGTGCAACAGGTTTCACCTAACCGTCATCCCGCGACTGCTAACACAAACGGCGTAAAAGGGATAAAATTCCTCGGAGATCATTCCTCGCCCGGAAAGGAGCGACAAGGAGTCACTGGACGGTTATCATGCAATTGCTCGCATCAAACAAAAACAACTCTCGTGACATAGGACGTTCGGACGTTGAACAACTGTGACCAGTTAGATAATGTAAAACAAGAAATGAGGAGGCTAAAAATCAATGGACAAACAAGAGAGAAATTCGATGTTTGTCTGTTTGCGTGTTTGTGTCTGTATTCAACTTCAAATCAATAAAGCTAAAATCTTAAATACGTTATCATTGCCTTTTTAATTAAATTGTAAAGTGCTAATATTTTGATATTTTACCTGGCATCTTTGCAGCTGATTTGTATATTGCGAAAAGTATATATTTATTACTCTTTTCTAACTAAAACTTTAAATTAGTCTATCATTTTTATCCAAAAATTGTTAACTTGATTAAAATATACATTCATGTATATATATATATATATATATATATATATATATGAAGAAATATTTTCTTAAGATGTGCTATATTTATGGGATAAAGTGTTCACTATCAGAGATAGAGCGTGTGTAAATATAAAAGTGAACATAAAGTCAACACTTAAAGGCGACAGTCTGTTTCATGCTAGACGCAATCGTCAGGCCATATATATATATATATATATATATATATATATATATATATATATATATATGGGCGCGTGTGTGGGTAGTTAGAACATTAGTTTTCTGACCATGAGAAACAACCACCACGGTTGATTTGTCAGGAAGGAAACTTTCTAATGTTATGGAGATGGCGATCCCAGCGTGTAAAGTGAAAACCATACGACGAGTTGACTCAAGTTTTGTGAGTGAAAGGAGACTTCCTGATGTTATCAGTCCGGAGAGGTCGATCCCAGCGTGGAAAGTGAAAGTCTTGTGAGTCAAATTGAGTAGATGGAACACCTGTGCTGGCAATAATTGACAAGTTATCGTAACCGAGAGTTTGAATGTGCTGGCCTTGTTCAGATTGTTGACCACGCTAGATAAAACTCTAACTGCTCATATGAACTGCAATAAACCACAAGTTGGCTCTGTGGGTGTTAAACAAGCACAAATGTGTCCCAGCGAGAGTCTGAAATATAGATTGGCTCGCCGCCCGAACAGACAGGTATCCTCGAATACGAGAGGACAGCTATATATATATATATATATATATATATATATATATATATATATATATAATGAAATGGACAAAGTCCGACAATTATTTTAAGACATTTTTATGTTTATACATTCTTTTCATAGATACAAATATTTAAGTAAATGCTCTGTTTATAATAAACAGTATTAAACATTTACCGGCCTGAAAGTCCGAGAAACTTTCATAGAAAATATTCGTCCTCCGACAGGAATCGAACCCGTATCCTATACTGAACCGTCATATAGCCATAGTTTAGTATCCAATGCTTTTAGAAATAATAAATAATAAAAATATTAAAATAACAAATCATCTATGGAAAATGATGAAATTTAATGCACTAATAAACAAAAGGGTATAAATATTGTATAAATTATTTGTTTATATATATATATATTTACTTGCTTTTTCATTACATATACTTCAAGGACGAAACGCCTCACGCGTATGCATTTTCCCCTTTATCATAAAACATTCCTCCAAATTTTTTCTTGATATATAAAACGGCGCGAAGGGGTTTAAATCTATGGGAATTAACTCCTCGCTCGGTAAGGACCAACATGCGCAACAGGTGTCACCTGACAGTCATCCTGCGACTGCTAGCACAAACAGCGTAAAGGGGATAAAATTCCTCGGAGCTTATCCCCCGCCAGGAAAGGAGTGACACGAGCGACACGTGTCACTGAACCGTTATCTTGCGACTGCTCGCATCAAATGAAAAACAACTCTCGGGACATGGGACGTTTGAACGTTGAACAACTGTGGCCAGTTAGATAATGTAAAACAGGAGATGAGTAGGCTAAAAATCATAGGTGTATGGGAAACTAGATGGTCAAACAACGGAGATTTTGTCAGTGAAAAATCACAGTATTATTTATGCAGGTAGAGAGAAAAACGATGAAGGAGTAGGATTGATACTAGATAAAGAATTCAAGAAATGTCTTCTGGGATACTAGCAATTATCCGAAATAATTTTGGTAGTCAGACTGAAAGGAAAGCCTTTCAACGTAGTTATCATAATAGTGTATGCACCGGCAGTACAAAGTAAGGGAGAAGAAATTGAATCTTTCTACTCCATGTTAGACAATACCAAGGCTCATTGCAAATCGCAAGAAGACATAATTATCAGAAGGGACCTGAATAACAAAGTAGGCAGGGAGAGGTCAGGAGATATAGCAGGAAAATTCGGACTAGGAACCTGCAACGAACGTGGAGAAAAATGGATCCATTTGATGCACAGCCAATGAGCAGGTAATAGTCAACAAATGGTTCTAAGAGCATCCGAGACGATTATGGACATGGAGGAACCCAGGAGAAGAAACTAAAAACCAAATTGACTACATAAATATCAACAAAAGATTCAGAACTGCAATAGTTCACTGCAAAATCAACCCAAATGCCGACTGCGGAAGCAATCATAGCCCTGTTATATGTAAACTAAGAGTGAAATTACGGAAGCCTAACGCAGCGCCCAAATTGCAATACAACAAACTCCTGAGCGCCCCGTCCTTGAAAGAAAAACTATGGACAGTTTAAAAAGAAGATACGAGAAACACAATGGAAATGGAAACTGAAACGAAGCTTTAGTGACATCAGCAAACGATATCATCACAAAGGAGAATGGACGAAGAAGAAAAAAACGAATGGATGACTGTTGAGATTCTCGACATGATGCAAAGGAGACAGAAAACTAAGCCAGGATAAGGAACGGAATACAGAAAACTGCACAATGAAATAAGGAGCAAATGCAGGCAGGCTAAGAAAGTGTGTCTAAACAAAAAATATGCAAAAATAGACAGATTGAGTATTACCAACAAAGGAGATAGACATAAACAAATAAGAGGATTAACAAAACAGAAGACATGTTCGTCAACAGGCTGGATAAAATCAAAGGATGGAACGATCATATTAGAGAAGGAAAAATTATTCAGCGCTGGAATAAACGAAAGAGAACAACCAGCAAAACACAGAACAGAAATTGAACAGAAACAAGGCGGCAGGGCCAGACGGAATTGTAACAGAAATGCTGACAGCCTTAGGTGAATTTGGCATAGACAAAATTACAGGAGTAATAAATGAAATTACAACAGTGGTAACATGCCGGAAGATTTTACTAGATCTATTTTCATAGCACTGCCTAAGAAACCAGACACAAACAAATGTGAGATCCACCGAACAATCAGCCGAATGAGCCAAATAACAAAACTCATCATCCGTATTTTGATGAATAGAGCGCGTTGCAATATCAGCCCAGAGATAGGACAAGAACGGTGCGGGTTCGTCAAAGACATCGGGACAAGGAACGCAATATTCATGCTCAGAAGGAGCAATAAAAAATAAAGAAAGACGTGCACCTATTTTTATAAACTGCGCAAAGGCATTCGACAAAGTTGAAACTGTTCGGCAACCTTGATATATTTGGGAAAGATATTAGAATAATCAAGAAACTATAATGGCAGCAAATGGCCTGCATGTGCACAGAGAATGAGTTAAGCAGATATACAAAAAATAGAAAGGGGCGTAAGGCAAGTATGTGCCTTCTCACCGGACTTATTCGACCTATACAGCGAGGCAATTCTGAGAGAATTGGAAATCCTACCGAGATTCATCATTAGTGGCCACAATCTTAAGATACGCATATGACACAGTACTGATAGCAAACACGGAAAAGAAATTACAAAACCTCCTACAGAAGGTAGCGAAGGAGAGCAAGAAGAAGGGACTACGCATAAACTATAAGACACAATGAATGATCATCAGTAAAATAACAAAATATGATCCTGAAATTTAAATATCTGGGAAGTGTTCTGACAGAGGACGCTAAGTGCGACACTGAGATCCGAAGACGTATTGGGGTGACCAAAGACGCATTCAAAAAGCTAGACAGAGTATTACGAAACATGAGGATTTCGTTAGTAACAAAGAAAAGAGTACTGAATTGCTATGTGATAACTGTCCTTCTTTACAGCAGTGAATGCTGGACGGCCTCCACAAAGATGAAGAAGAGGCTTGAAGCAGTTGTGGTATGTGACGTCGTCCCCCGGTCGCAGCGTCGACTGTGTCGTTCGATCCCGGTCGCGGTGACAATTGTGACGTCACGTGCTCCCCAGGCTCTGATATCCTGGTCACGGACAGCACCAACTGTGACGTCTTCGCCGCGGCGTCAGATGTTCGCTCCTCGCTGCTCCAAACGTGACGTTCTAACCCTTTGGTTAGATTGATACCAGCCTCGCCGTTCCCAACCCGCTTCCAACGCCTGGTTACCAGGGTAACTGCACTAATCTCCAGTCTGCCTACCCACGTTGTGAATTGATCTTAGACAGACGAGATCAAACAGGGGTTGGGGCCATAATGCAAGTTGAGTCCAACGGGGGTGGTAACACACAATTATGTATAAAAGAAAATAAAATAAAAACTCACAAGGTCCAACGTTATCAAAGAAAAAGGTAACAAACTTTTTATGTCTATTTGCTCGGTACATAGGACTATGTCTACTTCCTGACCCGTTCTGTGGATTGTGGCACGACGCTTTTACTAGGCAACTTTAAGGCTTCAAGTTGTCTGCTCTCTAAGAAATTTGTGTTTCGATGTGTCTTTGGACGAAAGTCGAAAAAAGACTTATTTCTGTGGTCTGATTCTAAGTCGCTCTTCAAACTACTTGTTCTTGGTTGAAGAAGAGTCCAGAAGTGTGCGTGAATCTTGGTCAGCTATCTTGACGCGGTTTCAACACTGGGCGCTCATCTCTGCTTGTCGTCCACGGCTGAACTCTTTCGCCGTCCGCGGCTGAACTCTCTTCTTCTCTTCAGAGTCTGAATTACTGGTCACTCATCTCCGCCGTCGGTGCGCGAACTAACTTCTTCTCTTCAGAGTCTGAATTACTGGTCACTCATCTCCGCCATCGGTGCGCGAACTAACTTCTTCTCTTCGGCTTGGGTCGGACGAACTTCTTCACTTAGGCCAAACGAACTGGCCTCTCTTGCCCGCAAAGGGGCGAACGAACCTGGCCCGCCGTCCGCGGCTCAAACTGATTTCTGTCGGTTGGGGTCTCGTTTTTATTGACGCAGTCAAAACTGGGGTGGGTCTGTCGGCGCCAGGGGTTTTTCGATAATTCTAAATACGTATCCACCCTTCTTATTTCTGGTTAGGGATTTTCCATTTTCGGTAACTCACTCTCACTCCCACTTCCTTACTGTGCCTCTGAGGGGCGTATACCCGCTTCCCCGCTTCTTCGTATCGGCTCCTTACGCTTACACTTCTGACGGGCGTCGACCGATTCTCCTCGTGCGTCACGTGACCGCTCTCGGCCAATGAGGTCCTGGTCGGGTATCTTTCCTCCTCCTTCGTGTGTCATGTGATCTTATTTAGCCAATGACGTCTTTAGTCGGGCGTGGACAATCCGTGGCTTTGTTTTGGGAAAGAACACCTTGCTTAAAAAACAAAAATATTAATTTAAATCGCCCTTATCATGAGCGACTGAGATGAAACCTTCGGCTTTTTAACACGTGGTATTTGTCAAGAAGTTTATCGCTAATTGGATATGATCTAAGAAAGGAATTTCTCAGACCCGTTGGCGTTTTTGAACGAAATAAAAATATTTCATATTCCTCCACTTGAAGGTCTGATAATAAAAATCTTTAATATCTCAAAAAAATTTTTTTCCAGCGACATCATCTTGTGTGGCTTTCTCTAATTCTGGAGACTGTCTATGTTTTCGTATTAATGGTTTGCCTTCATATCCTTAGATACACTTCCCCACCCACTTAGACCTTTACTATCACTCCAATGACACACTTTCCACTTGTTACTTATCAATATTTTCATTGTCCCTAAACTTCGTTTCTTCTTTTCTTTCTTTTCCCTTGGGTGACAACCAATTGATAATAACTTCCATTTTCCGCGGATCTCGGTCAGATGCTTGACCTGATATTTTTCGACACCTGTTATCTGTCAGCCGTGCGTGTGTGTGCTCGCCTATGACCTGTTTTCGTATTATTTTTCTTTCTTTCTTCTTCGTTTTCTTTCCTTCTTCCAGATCGCTTGAATGTAAAGAAAGAATTATTCTTAAAACCCAAAATATTTTTCGGCCCTAAATAATTATTAAATGGTTGATAAACCGTAAAAAACAAATCATATATCTATGAATATTTCTTTTCAGCTCGTCAGGTATGCATGGTGCCACAGTATGCTTCTACAGAAGGACGCTAAGGATACCATGGACTGAAAATGTGAGCAACGATAAGGTTTTGGAGATGATACAAGAAGGAGGGTTTTACTTATTACCAGGAAGAGGCATCTGAAATTTCCGGGGACCTTAAAGAGAAAGGAGGACTTCGAGAATCTCATACTCACAGGGCGAATAGAGGGGAAAAGAGACAAGGGAAAGCAACTCGTAATAAACCTATCAGGCTTAAGCAAGTGCATGACAGAACAGGGCCTGGGGGAAGTAGCAAAGGGACAAAACTTATTGAGAGCTACAAGGGATAGGAGGAAGTGGAGAGCCATGATCGTCTACGTCCTGAAGGGACACGGTACATAAAAGGAAAGCAGGGAAAGAGAGACAAAGGAAAGCAATACATGACATATCTAGCGGGCTTAAGCAAGTGCATGACAGAACAGGGCCTGGGGGAAGTAGCAAAGGGAGAGAACTTATTGCGAGCCACAAGGGATAGGAGGAAGTGTAGCGCCATAATCACCAACGTCCTGAAGGGACATGGTACATAAAAGAAGACTCAAAAGTATAAATTATATGCCCTTAAAAAAAAATATAACCCAAACGTTATCTTTAGTGAATACCGTACTCAAAATTGATTATCCTCCTGTTAACAGTAGTACATTTAATAAGATTACTCCAAGCGATATCTTTAGTAGTTAGCCTACGCAAAATCGCTTATCCTCCTCTAAAATTAAGGACTTTAAAAATATTACGTCATCTATCCTCGATAATAAACTCGAATTTGATTATCCTTCTGTAAAATATAGGATTTTTTGCAATATTACTCAAAGTCAACTTTGGTCGTTACCCTACTCGAAATTGCTTAGCCTCCTGTAAAATATGGGATATTTAGTAGTAATTCTTCTAAGGATATCCGTAGTTGTTACCCTACTCGAAATTGCTTAGCCTCCTGTAAAATATGGGATATTTAATAGTATTTCTTCTAAGGATATCCGTAGTTGTTACCCTACTCGAAATTGCTTAGCCTCCTGTAAAATATGGGATATTTAATAGTATTTCTTCTAAGGATATCCGTAGTTGTTACCCTACTCGAAATTGCTTAGCCTCCTGTAAAATATGGGATATTTAATAGTATTTCTTCTAAGAATACCCGGAGTGGTCACCCTACTCGAAATTGCTTAGCTTCCTGTAAAATATGGGATATTTAAAAGTATTTCTTCTAAGGATATCCGTAGTTGTTACCCTACTCGAAATTGCTTGGCCTCCTGTAAAATATGGGATATTTAAAAGTATTTCTTCTAAGGATATCCGTAGTTGTTACCCTACTCGAAATTGCTTAGCCCCCTGTAAAATATGGGATATTTAATAGTATTTCTTCTAAGGATATCCGTAGTGGTTACCCTACTCGAAATTGCTTTGCCTCCTGTAAAATATGGGATATTTAAAAGTATTTCTTCTAAGGATATCCGTAGTTGTTACCCTACTCGAAATTGCTTACCCTCCTGTAAAATATGGGATATTTAATAGTATTTCTTCTAAGGATATCCGTAGTGGTTAACCTACTGAAATTGCTTAACCTGATATATATATATATATATATATATATATATATATATATATATATATATATATATATATATATATGTGAATTGTGGTATGATATCACTGTTGATTGGCTGACGTTTTAGATCTTGCCCTCGCTTCTTGAAGACGATTCAGGCTAGCAGATTGAAAACTGCTGAGTCCGCTAAAATTGGTTGATCTCCATCCTACCCACTCCATGGCTAAGTGCTCAAGGCTGTTATAAGGTATATTGACAGCGGACAAATTTCTCTTTAGCTTGTCATTGTATCTTAGCCATGGGCGTCTTACATTCCTGTAGCCCTGATCTAACTGGCTGTACATTAGGATCTTGGGTACCCTGTCGTCAGACATTCTCAAGACATGACCAGTCCACCGTAACTGAGACTGTATGAGAAAAGTCTCGATTCATCCAATATTACACCTGTTAAACGGGTCTACGTTAGATATCCTATCTTGAATGTTAACTCCACAGATGTATATATAAATATTTATAAAATACTTTATTACAGAAATTTTTTATATGTTGAGAGATTCACTGTTGAAATTAAAGAAGCAAGATGTTGAAATCGTAACTTATTTTTTTTTTATAAGCATTTGGTTAAAATGTGGGCAGTTATACTGTTGCATCCATACAAAATATTATGCATGTACTTGCTGCACATTACAATTTACAATTTATAACATTTAAATTGACCGTCTGGAATCTACCGTATTTTCAATAAGAAAAATCAACAACAATATATATATTTTCAATTTAAGAGAAATTCAAGAAGCAATAATATTAAACTGGATGTAGATCCGTGGCGATTTGATATAAAAATGGCATTTGAATCCGTGATTTTACGTAAACTCTGCAAAGTAATCATCTGTTATGTCATAAATTACTTGTTTTCTCTGTGCAAATATTTTTTCGTTGAGTTCCATTATGCATCCAGGCCCACCTAGTCACTCAAGGTGATTATAGAACTACGCAAATGTCTGGTGCAAAGTTATACTTATGTTGTGGCTATCAAATAGATTAAACATCAATGAAGGGAATTCTGTTGTTTAAGTTAAATTCGTAAGTAAAATAGATGAGGGAATTAACAAAATGTCTTTCACTTTTTTATTTTATTTTGTCTAGTTTTTTTGGTGATATAAAATAACATCTACATATAAAGTAGGTTTGGATGGTCTATTAAAAACTACAATTTTGAGGTGATACAGAAAATAATTGCTTAGCGTTGAACCAAGAGGAGATCCCATCGCTATACCGTCTTGTGTGTAGATTTTACTATTCTTGTCATAAAAGTTAACTTGTGTAATACAAACTGAAAGAACTTCTTTATTGTATGGATAATGAAGAATCTTTATAAGCGTATAGTAATACTATATTCATAGTTTCTTCAACGAGTACGTTCATAAAAAATGCTACTTCCGCTTAATGAAGGTAAAACACCGTTATTTGGTTTGGCAAAGTTTTTGGAGAAATTCACCATTATAAGATTAGTTGACAATAGTTTTTTTATATGTAGCGTGCTCCTTCGGGAAGAGGGCGATCATGGCTCTCCACAACTTCCTGTCTTTTGTGGCGCTTATTACGGTTTGTCTTATTGCTATCCCTCCTAATAACTGTGCTGCTAATCAGTTATACAAGTTTGTTATGTAGATTGTTCTCTTCTCTCCTTTCTCTCTTTTGCTGTCAATGTTTCCTGTGCGTGTCAAATTCTCCAATCCCTCTTTCCCCATCATGAACACTAGTAATTTCAATTGTCTCTTCCTAATTATAAGGGTTCTTTTTGCATCCAATTTCCCTGAAACATCCACGCTACTCATATGTTTAATGCATGGGATACTCAACATTTCTCTGTAGAATCCCATTCCTGGTGCCTGATGTCTATTCTACACATGTGAGGAAAATATCCGGCAGTCCTCCTATATTGCAGTTGACAATACACGCATTTAAAAAAAAATAATTGTTAAGACGCCAATTTCACGAAGCACTTATACAGGCTGCCCAAAAAATTCGTATGCACTTTAAAAAATTTATAACTTTATTTGTATTTGCGATAGAAATAATTTTTTAAAGGATTAGAAAGAATTAAATCTATATTTTTTAAGGTTTTATTGAAATTTTATTTACATTTCCACATGTCCTCCATCATTAGCAATACAAAGGGTAATACGATTTTGCAGTTCACGGAAAACATTTACCAACTGATTTACAGTAATGCCTGAAATCACATTAGTTATTTTAGCTATACTTAAAACTAGGTATATTAAAATTTATAACATTTTTTACAAATTATTTCTATCGCAAATACAAATAAAGTTATAATTTTAAAGTTTTCCTTACCCATAGGACTGTGCTCCAGAAAGCCACTTCTAATACTGCTGATGAGCCCAAAATATAGGATGAAACGGCCGTCCGGTGATTTCTGCTTGCTGTTGAGGTTTCTCCTAGACTCGATGAATTACTTAATTATTATATATATATATACATACATACTCGTCTCTCCCGAAGAATTCGACGTATGAGGGTCAAGCAGATCAGCTCCCAGGAAACCGACAGCCCGACAACAGCACATGAGATTTGATTATAATGGTGAAGGTTTCGTGCAGGACGATCCACACTTTTACAAGGGCCAAATACAAAGACCTGGTGCACTACGTGCCACAGGGTCCCCAAACGACCCTCCGCAGGTTTTGAATTCAGAGTTGTCCTTCTCCTAGACCAGTTGCCATCCAAGGCTATAGAACCCAGTCTGTCCTGCTATTTACCCATAGCTGCATGGGGGAAGGAGGATTCATACCTATCCCAAGGGTATTAACACGTAAGTAAATGTAATGGATTCGACTGGAATTCGAACTCGGCTCTCCGATTCCTCAATCCAAGCCGCTATCCATTACTCCACCGTATCTCTATCTCTATCTCTATCGAGAGAGAGAGACAGAGACAGAGAGACAGAGACAGAGAGATGGAATTGATAGATAGATATGAACAGATTGAGATAGATAGATAGATAGATATGACCCTTAGAGAAATATGATCACTTTTCGGAACACTTTTCACAGTGTGCCTTGAAGGCTATAAACAGACCTCCTGTGATTTGAATTCAAAGTTTTCCTTCAACGAGACAAACTGCAACCCAACGACAGTAGCCACAGGAATTTTATGTCGGTTCGACAATTTCACTTTTCCACGCCAATAACTGCTGCACTACCTGCGTATCCTCTCTCTCTTTCTCTCGCTCTCTCTCTCTCCCTCTCTCTCTACCTATCTATGTATGTATTTATCTCTCTCACTCGCTCTCTCCCTTTCTCTATGTCCCTCTCCTTCTTTGTGTTTGTGTATCCGAGTCTATCGACCGGTTCACACACCTTCCACGTGATTTATCCGTTGTTTCCGGTTTAAGATGGGGTTTCTGGTTCCCTCTTCTGAAGCCTGAATAAGAGCAGCTTAGTTTTCAATCATTTCATCCCAAGCAAGGCAATAAAGTCACTAAGACGCAAGGGGTTACTGGGTGTGAGAGAATATAAAAAACACTCTAAGTAGACAGAACAATAAAAGAGCGATAATTAAGGAGGCAAAAAATAACTGTTGGCATTGAATTTAAATTTTTGAAGGTCAAAGTTGACTGGAAAGCAAGACGTCGGAAGAAAGTTCCACAAGCAACAATTGCGAGAGAAGAAAAGAATAATAATATTAGTTGGTGGCTATGACTCATCATACTGAGGGTATCGATTTGGTGGTTTTCTGGTTGATGCATGGGTAGGCTTACATTGGCTGCTCTGGTCAACAGTCATATAATATCGGGTTCTTGCAGTCCCATGTCGCATATGGGGAGATATAGTCTTCGGTAACTTCCAGTCGGATTGTATTGCCTTAAACGATGGGCAGTGACTGTTATTTATGGCCTTCAGTGAATTAAATACTACTCACATCCTATTCTAATGTGGCTACTTGCCATATTTATAAGTAGGAACAGTCCATTGTGGCAGTAGTAGAGAAGTGCAGGAAGTCCTACTCTACAACAAATTGTTTCCTATTACTACAATGATTAATAATTTATAAAAATATATATAAACCATTTTACAAAAAAGCACTTAAACATCTCAACATTTCTTTCTCGAACATTCATGATATTCTTATGAATTTATGTAGGATATAATCTTTTCGCTTGAAATTCGGTCCCTGTGAAATAACTTAAACTATTCCATCTCTACAATTGAATTCTTTGTTCCTGGCGATTCTCCTCTTTATCGATAAAATTCTAAG
>CAHIKZ030004601.1:1972500-2055000 GCA_903632075.3 Acanthosepion pharaonis
ACACACACATCTATATAAATACGTGTATGTCACGTTCTGTCTCTGTCTCCATATATGTATGTATGTATAAAAATACGCATACAGTCATATATATATATATATATATATATATATATATATATATATATATATATATATATATATTGATATATATTGATATATATAAATGTAGATAGATATGTATACATATGTGTATACACCACGTTTGCATCAATGTATCTGTTGTTCGTGTGTGTGCCTGTGTGTGTGCCTGCGAGTGTGCGTGTTTTCGCGCCACCGCACAAGACGACATTGATTGCATTTTCCCGGTTCATTGGCGTGTGTTCTGGACATGACATACGGTACGTAACTTTGTTTCTCTGTATACGACATACAAAAAATCGGCCACATAACTTCTTTTTTTTTCTTCTTTTTCTTTTTTGCGGTCCGATGTGTTAAACGTCGCTACAATGTTTGTCTACAAACCGTTCATTGCTGATTCATCATTTTTGCGTTCACATCAGATGGTCGCTAATATAAACAGGCAAACGTATACATAATGAGCGGGTTACATGAACGGTTGTGAGGTGAAGTAGTGGTGGTGGGGGAGCAAAAATGGACCGAATCATCAAACTAAAAATGAAAATGACTGATAAATAATAAAAAGAACTTCAGATATGTATAGAAAGAAAGATCAAGAAATATATATAAAAGAAAATGCTAAAAAAAGAAAGATGAAAAGAAAGAAAGAAAGATCAAGAAAGAAAGAAAGAAAGAAAGAAAGAAAGAAAGAAAGAAAGAAAGAAAGATCAAGAAATATATATAAAAGAAAATGCTAAAAAAAAGATGAAAAGAAAGAAAGAAAAAAGATTAAGAAATCTATGTAAAAAATCAAAAAAAGAAAGTACTTAAGGAAAGAAAAAAGGAAAAATAGATCTATAAGGAAAGAAGATGCTAAAAAAAAAGAAAGACGAAAAGAAAGAAAGATCAAAAATATATATACATAAGATCAAAATAAAAGAAAAGGCTTAAGGAAAAGAAAAAGAAAGGAAAAATCGCTCTATAACTAAGAAAAAGAAAGAAGAAAATACTTAAAACATTTTCTAAAAAAGGATAAAAGAAAAATCCCACCCAAAAGATTTACTAAAAGGAAAGAATAAAAGAAGCCTTGCAAAGAAAAATCTAGAAAAATCTAAATGCTGAAAGGAAGTAAGAAAAGAAATGTTCAGAAAAAAAATTAAAAAAAGAAAGAACGTTTAAGAAAAGAAGAAAGTGATAACAAAAGAGAGAAAGAATCTAAAAGTAAAATAAATGATTGAATGAAACCGGAAGTGAGGTCATAAATAACAATATCGTTTTCAAATGACAACAAAAATAGAAAATATTAGAAAAAAACGCTAATGATTTTCGGAATATGAAATGGAAACTTAGAGAAGAAGAAACAACGTTAGAGAACAAAAAAAAACGAAAGAAAGAAGAAATGTATAAAACAAAGAGAGAAATGGACGCAATAAAGAAGACAAATTTTAATTTAATGAAGTTTAACTTCAGATATCACAGAATTCACAAATGCGAAATCACTGACAAGCGATATCACAAATTAACCTAAAGGCTACATAATTACACCGTAACCATTTGAACTGACTGAATTTAAATTGTAATTCATATTTCTGACTCTGACAATATGTCCATGATAGGGAGTAGAAAATATATTATTTTAAGACATTTTTATGTTTATACATTCTTTTTTATAGATACAAATATTTAAGTAAATGCTCTGTTTGTAATAAAAATTATTAACAACATTTACCGGCCTGAATGTCCAAGAAATTATCATAGAAAATATGCGTCCTCTGACATGAATCGAACCATCATATAGCCTGACGTGCTTTTGCCGATTTCGCCACAGAAGAGCGTTTCGGTTAGCAAAGTCTATTTTACTGTTTTTAAACTACAATTTTCCATGATTCTCTTACATATGTCTATAAAAAAAAGAACGTATAAACATAAAAATGTCTTCAAATAATTGTCGCACTTTGTCCATTTCATAATGTTATTTGTTTACATTTGGATACGCATCGAGCAGATATGAATATACGTGAGAGCATCACGATAGATTGTAGTTTAAAAACAGCAAAATCGACCTTGCTAAAAGAAATGCTCCTCTGTGGCGAAATCGGTAAAAGCACGTTAGGCTATTTGGCGGTTCCGTATAGGATACAGGTTCGATTCCTGTCGTAGGACGCATATTTTCTATGTCAATTCCTCGGACATTCAGGCCGGTAAATGTTATTAATACTGTTTAATATAAACAGAGAATTTACTTAAATATTTGTATCTATAAGAAGAATGTATAAACATAAAAATGTCTTAAAATAATTGTCGGTCTTTGTCCATTTCATAATGTATTATTATTATATTCAACCAACTTTTGACCTAATAACACTCATCCAAATGATTCTGTAACTAAGTTTGACATGGTGACGTAGCTGCGTTAGTCTCAGTGTCCGAAATGGATTATTGCATATCACCAAAATGAACACGTGTCTCCTTTGTTCCTTTGTTCACTTAGAGCCTTTCAGAAGAATTGGGTCAATGCTAAGCAATTATTTTCTGCATCACCTCTAAATTTTAGTTTTTTATAATCCATCCAGACCTACTTTATACGTAGATGTTATTTTATTTATTAGCGAAAAATCTAGACGAAATAAAATAAAAATCTGAAAGAAACTTTGTTAATTCCTTCATCTATTTTACTTACATAAACAACAGAATTCCCTTCATCGATGTTTAATCTATTTTATAGCCACAACATAAGTATAACTTTGCACCCAACATTTGCGTAGTTCTATAATCACCTTGAGTGACTAGGTGGCCCTGGATAGGTAATGGACAAAACAAGATCTAGATTTAAAATTCAAATGTTAAGCACTGACTCATTAATTTTGTTAGAAATTAAAAAAACTAGAATTTACAAACTTTGCTTAACACACACACAAAAGCAAATCCAAAACAAAACTCGTGAAATTTTACACCTTGATACGAAATGTTTTTTCGCCATTTGCGTAGTTCTATAATCACCTTGAATGACTAGGTGTGCCTGGATACATAATGGAACTCAACGAAAAATTATTTGCACAGAGAAAACAAGTAATTTATGACATAACAGATGATTACTTTGCAGAGTTTACGTAAAATCACGGATTCAAATGCCATTTTTATATCAAATCGCCAGGGATGTACATTCTGTTTAATATTATTGCTTCTTGAATTTGTATTAAATTGAAAATATATTTATTGATGTTGATTTTTCTTATTGAATTCACGGTAGAAATCTAGACGCTCAATTTAAGTAAATGCGTAATATTTTGTATGGACGCAATAGTATAATTGCACACATTTCAACACCTCCTTAAAAAAAGCTACAATATCAAACTCTTGCTTCTTTAATTTCAACAATGAATCTCCCAACATATAAAAAATTGCTGTAATCGGGATCGTTCTAGAGGCTGAAGAACCACATCGGGAAATCGCTGTTCATGTCGGGCCTGAAGTGATCGATGTTAGCAAAATTGATCAAATCCGTAGACCAGGTTCTGGATTATCACATAATGCAGACACTCAACAAGCTCAATGCATTGCAAGGGCAGCAGTGGCAAATCTCACGGTGTCCACAACATAGTTACAAGCAACTGTAGTACCAAGAATATCAACACGAACCGTTTGGAATCGTTTACGAATAGGTAGATCAGGAGCACACGTCACAGTACAATCACGCGTGCACACAAACCCACACCCCTGGTATCATCATACTATTGGCGGACAAAAAGCAATATGGAGTATTTCTGACGCACCACTTATTTTGAGACCTATGCACATATTGTTCTCTATACGTGAACATCCTAGGTCTCATCATTTTACAGTTGAAATGGCGAGATATAACCGCAAGTTCTATGATAACATTTTCTTCTATCGTACTTCTCGATTATGGAAATCTCCTACAGCTTCTTGCCTCTCAGTCAACTTTGATCTTCAAGAACTTAAATATGTCTATCGTTATTTTCTGTCTTCTTAATTATTGTTCTTTTATTGTCCTCTTTTTTCTTTATATTATATTTTTCTCATATTCTCTAATACGCAATAATCCCTTGCGTCACAGTGGCATCATTGTCTTGTTTGGCGTGAAAAGCTAAAAAAACATCTTAAAACTTAAGTAATTTGAATCTGAAATACTGAACTGCAAGTAGTTTAACTGTTAACGGCGCTAGTAGTGAAATTTTAGATCCAGGTTCAAATTCTAGTCGACTATTTCATTCAATTCGTGCCCTTAGAAAAGGAATGAATATGGGTTAAATAGCAGGGAAAAGTACAAACTTGGCTATCAGTCTAAGAGAAGGTCAACTGTGAATTCAAAGCCAGTATATGTGGTCCCCTTAAGATGAATTTTTGCACTGATGTCGTCTCTCTTATCAAATCGTGAAATGAAAGTTATCTTGAATGCCCACTCTTCTAGATCCTTCTGTACTAATGCACATGTTCCCTATGGCTTTACCAGTGATCCTACTTTGTTTTTGATTTTCATTAATGACCTTCCTGATGACATCATCTCTCAACTTGGTATCTATACTCATGACACAACCATTTACTCTTTTCTCGATACTAAGTCTAATCGGTTCGATAAGGTCAAATTAATGGCTGATCTCTAAAGCGAACTACTGTCTGTTGTTTACTGAGGCAAGGAATGGCTTGTTAATTTTAACGCCTCTAATACAAAACTGTTTTCTATGAATCATCTGAGAGACATCTTTCTGCCTTTCATCAGCATGGCGAATGCTAAACTCCAGGCGAGTAATTTATTGCACCTTCTTGGTTGGACATTCTTGGCTGACATGAATAGAAAAGTCTACATTGAATCCATTGCTAGGTCAGAAACTTGGTTCACTCTGTGGTGCCATACAGTTTTTCTCCCCAGAATCTATCTTACATATCTATAAATCTACCATTCGTCCATGCTTAGAATATCGCTACCATATATGGTCCCGTGCTCCCGCTATATAAAATCCAAAGAAGAATCAGCAATATTATTGGTCCTGATCTGGCGTCTCAGCTCCAGTCACTTTTCCACTGCCTGCACCTTTTCTATAAATATTCCCATCGTAATTGTTCGGACGAGCTCTTCGCTATGGTACCTAGACTTTATGAATTGAAGCCCTGTACTAGATTGGCAGAAAGGTCTCATCAATTTACAGTTGAAATGGCTGGATGTAACCGTAAGTTCTATTCTAACAGTTTCTTTTCTCAGACTTCTCGCTTGTGGAACTCTTTTCCGAGGCCATGCTTTCCGGTCAACTTTGATCTTCAAAAAATTATATGCAATATCAATCGTTATCTACTGTCTACTATATTACTCTTCTATTGTTATTGTGCCTTCATAATATTTCTGTTTTCCAATTCCTTCACACACAGTAATCCATTGAGTCTTAGTGGCTTTACTGCCTTGCTTAGTATATATATATATATATATATATATATATATATATATATATATATATATATATATATATATATATATATATATATATATATATATATATATATATATGGAATAAACAAATAGTGAAATATTTATTAAAATCGTACACGTTAAACAGTGTTCAATTTCAAGTAGGAAAACTAAACTTGTAGAGTGATTTAATATCTTAAGAAGATAAGAACCCTCACCGGAACACTACCGCAGTCTCGTTAGATGGTTTGTTCAGGTCTTTATATATATATATATATATATAGATAGATAGATAGATAGATAGATAGATAGATAGATATGTGTGTGTGTGTGTTTAAGCAGCAATCCTTCTTTCCTGGACATTTCATTGCAAACGACAGACAAGATGCTTTTATTTAGTTTTTTATTTAATTTCTCAAGCGATCTAATAATTTGTTTCTTTTCAGAGGATAAATTATATAAAAACTGTCCGAATGTTCTTTTATTCCGAGCGCTTTCGGATATACATCTAGCCATTTTCAAGGATGAATTATTTTAACTGTTAAATACGAAATAGACATGGACACAATATCTTGACCAGGTTTTGAAAAATGAAAACACTATATAAATACATACTTGCAACAAACTGTTTCTTATTTAACAGTTTATATATATATATATACACAGCATGTCTCAAAATGTTTATACACATTTTGGAGTTTTCTCGAGAAATAATATAAGCAAATGGAACCAACTTCATATCATTAAAATAATACATAAGAAGACAGTATTTGTTAGAAATGGATGCTTATAATATTTTGAAAGTCCGTTATGGCCCAGATATTGTTGTTGACAACGCCGTGCTATTAAATCACAAGCAGCAATCAACACTTCGAAAGACATTTGGCTACATTCTTGCTCCCAAAACATCTCTAATTTTGGGCATTTATTGCAATCTTAGCTATATGTGTAATTATTAATATATACGCCATAGTTCTGTTTAACTACATTGAGTATTGTTTTCTTTACACTAAAAATTAAATAAATATTTATTTGCTCATCTGTATATATACGTAATATATATATATATATATATATATATATATATATATATATATATATATATATGCCAAAAGCATGTTTCACAATAGCTTTCATGGAAAGACAGTGGAATTATACTACATTTGTTCTTATCCCTTACCTGTATATATATATATATATATATATATATATACTTGGATTATATACCAGCGGATTTATTATATATATATATATATATATATATATATATATATATATATATATATATATATATATATATATGGGCCTAAATTTAAACTCGTGACTAAGCGCTACGTTACCCATACGTACTTTTACCTGTTAATTATATACGTCCCTTTTTTGAACATTCGCGCTTTGTCTTCATCTTGTCTTCTCACATTGCTCCGACTAATACCTACTTTCCAGCGATGTTATTCAGTCTCAATGGAATCCGCAATTTTCTATTCCTATCCTTTCCTAATCAAAGAAATAATCGTTGCCACTAAAAAGTGTTCTTTCGCGTCAGCGCTACATGAGTAGTTGCAATGTAAAGTAACTTAATCATAGTTATTAGATTATCCTTTACGATTTGGAACTTTTTTCAGGCATTTGTTACTGCACATGCGCACTTCCCCGTGGTGTAATTATCTCGTTAGAACAATTCCGACTGAGTAGAGCGTTCGATCGTCACTCATACTTTCGGCCTTGTGCCACAACTAAGCTACGCTTAGTAAATCGCCATTTGTTTTTGCACAGGATAACAAACTTTTTAACAGAACAAGTTTATGACATAAAGATAGCAAGTGTTTCTGCATTTGTCATTATAAAAATATTTGTTTGGATAAGCTTTAGTTAGTTTAATGCGAGGCGGCAATAGTATGACACCTAGTGCGGTTCTACGACAGAAATTGGCTGTGAGAGGAGCTTAAAAATCGTCACTCCAAGGCAGGGATATTTGAAGTTATTTACTGATATATGGTAGAAGTCAATACACAGAAGATCCAATAAGAAATAAATTCAACATCAATGGACTGTGAGATTGGTGTTTAATCTACAAGAGACACATGGGAAATTGGCTCAGTAAGTCAAAAGAGAATCGCCCAGTTTGAATCAAAATTACTAACAATTGTTTGCGAGATAAGTTTTTGTTCTATTGGTCGGCAGCATGTGCTTTTTACTAAGCATGGCTTATTTTGTTACGAAAGCATGCTTACAAGTTCTAACCTGACCAAGAAGGGATTTTACGCTATAAACCTAATGTTCGGTCCTTTGGATATATTATGGGATGTGGATTGCGTCAATAACTTTTCAGCACCCTCTCATCCAAATGAAGATCGATTTCAGCATCCTCTGCAACAGATGAAGATTGAACTCACGAACGAGTAATTATGATACTTGATAACCAATGTAGACGCCTTCAACCTACAAATCTGTATCCCTGTGCGCATGCGAGAGAAAGAAAATCGGATGCCACATCTTAGTCCATGCGTTTCGGCGCATGCGCAAAGTTATCGAGTGCATTTGTATGATCAGATGCACGATAAAGACGTGACTTTATGTGCATATATTTTTGTCCATCCCAATGCGCGTGCGTGGCTATGATTGAATACGTATTTGTAGGAACGTGTACATATACACTGCGCACGCACACTAGTAACATTTAATACAACTTTAGCCTGGAGTTATCTCTTCTTTCAAAATAAAATAAAAAGCAAAAAAAAAAAAAAAAATTGTAAATTTCACAAAACCAGAAAAAAAAAGGACGATCTGTTTTTTGTTTTTTTCATTTTTTTTTTTAAACAATAAATATGAATATATTTTTAGTACTTTTTCGCCTCTTCGAGAAATGCCAGGTTTGATAAAGCTTACATATTCACAAGAAGTCAAGCCGGCGGCCATTTTAACAATTTTTATTTATCTTTATTTTTATTTTTACTTTTTTAATCACGTCCAAGCATCCTGGTAGGTTGCTCACGTCTGCATTTCTGAGTTTATGATCAGTAAAAAGGATCTCTGCAGGAGTTATCCCCCACGGTTTTACCTATTTCATTTTTCAGTTGCCATTAGCAGTATAATTCATTTTTTAAAACTTTATGTCATCGACATGAGGTGGCCTATGCCGATGACGTAGTTACTCTACCACCAAGTTTTCCAAAAAATAGGACTCAATATGAACCTTTCCAAAAAATAAAACTATGATCTGGAATTGGAATGAAAGGAGTGATGGAACTGATACCCTGAATCCATCATAAATATGAAGACATCCTCTGTCAAGTTTTCCAAGAAATAGGACTCATGATAAACCTTTCCAAAACAGAAATTATGATCTGGAATTGGAATGAAAGCAGTGAATGTACATACACTGAAATTCAGAATATGGAATTGGTAAATGCCAAATATTTCAAATACATTGGAGTATGGATTAGGTAGGAGATGAAGCAATTAAACATAAAAAAGACTGCTTTAGAGGTAGTTTCATCCAATACCACAAATTACGACAAATCAAAATATTGAAGAGTAAATTTGAGTCATGTTTCTGAAAAAGTATAGAGACATTTATATGGATGTCATTCATGGCGTCATATCCATTCAGAAATATTTAAACTGTCCAACTGCATGCAACCGCATTCAATGACTACAGATGCCTTCCAGCAAATGAAGCCTGTAGGTCTTAGAACAGCCTTCTTGTTCGAAAAAGGTGGTTCTTTCTATGTCCTACAGAGTCTTGGATTGACGTTACAGAATCACAAAAAAGATCTGTACCAAATAACAGAAACCACGTCACTTAAGAACTCTTAACAGGTGAAACTACTAAAATGGATAGCGCATGAAAACATAATGACATAATCAACAATCCTTCAAATAAAAGGTTAGAAAGGAACCCCCCACCCACTAGTACTGGAAAGAGCGATAACAGCTACTGGACTTGAGAAAACTATTCTCCTGATAAATTGTTTTAACAAAAATATTTTACAAATTTCAACTACCTACTCGGTTAATGAATGCTAAAAGTTTTCTTATGCGGAATTAGCTTTACCATATTGAAGAGGAAAAGTGGCATTGAGTTTTATTTCTGTTTAGAATTTTGGACAGTAAAACGGCTAGCTTCATTTACCTTTAAGTGCTTTAGTTCTAAATTATTCTATCAATATTATTACTTTCCGCGATTGCATTATTAACAACACTTAGAGAATAGAACGATTTAAGAAAAGGGAAAGATAAGACACAGTGTTTAGACATTCTAACAATGTTTTCTTAAATTTATGTTTGAAAATTGTAGTTAGTGAATGGATTAAACTAACTTTAATAATGATGCAAAAGTAGATTCTAGGAAAATTAAAATATTAATAAACATTAAAATTAGATTGAGCGGCAAAAATATTTGAAGAGGCTGATTTTACGAATGTAAGCAGAGAGGAATGCATTTACATTTTTTTAAGCATTTCACCCTAAGCAAGATGTCGCCTGAGTCCATCCTTCAAATCTACAAGTCTGCCATTCGTCCTTTCATTGAATATTGCTGCCATATATGGTCTGGTGCCCCCGCTGTTCATTTCGAAGTCCTCAACAAAATCCAGAGACAGATATGAAATATAACTCCTGACCTGGCATCTCGTCTACAGTCACTTTCTCACTGTGGCTTCCCTCTGTCTTTTCTACAAATATTTCTACAAATATGGCAACTGTTCTGACGAGCTACTTTCACTGGTACCTCAACTGCACGAATTTAAGCACGCTACTACGTTGGCATCTCGTTCCCACCCTTTCACTGCAGAAACAGTTAAATGTTACCGCCTCTTCTATTCCAACAGCTTCTTCTATCTCATTTCACGACAGTAGAACTCCCGGACTCCTACTTGTTTCCCTTATAGCTATAATCTTCAAATATTCAAATGTAATGTCAATCGACATCTTCTGATGCCTTGATCCTGATCCCCGTCCTCCTCTTTATCCTTTCCTCAAACATCCCTCTTTACTCTTGCTCTCACTTTCTGTAACCCCTTGCGTGCTAGTGGCACTCCCGCCTTGCTTGGGGTGAAATGCTTTAGACACATCATAGTGCTATCCTCTCAGTGACACTTGCATTAATTCTCAACAACGAAAATTGTGATAAATGTGGAATATAGGCCGTAGAACAAAACGTAATATTTTGGAAACATTGTCAAAATATGTTCATTTAAAAACAGTGGCATTAAGAATAATAGATTTGAGAAAAATTAAAAGCATTGATTGATTGATTCGTTTTTTTTTGGGGGGGGGGTGGCTTATCAACCCTTTGTAGGTTATTTAAAGCCAGAAAATATTTTTAGATTTTAAGAATCTTTTTTTTTTTACATAATAATGGTTTAGTGATACAAGTCTTACTAATTAACCTATAAATGGGGAGAGAAGAATTGGATTCATACATTTCCTAAGGATATTTGCGCGTAAGAGAATATAACGAACCTAACTGGAATTGGAATTCGTCTTTCCGATTAACAATTCCGAGCCGTTACCTATTACACCACCCACACATCCAAGTTTACAGTACCTGGAATTTTCAAGCGGTCACCCATCTAAGTACTGACCAGGCTCAACGGTGCTTAATTTTGGTGATCTTCCGGGAACCGATATTTCAACGTAATGTGTTCGTAAGCCTACCTGGAATTGTACTGTCTATAATTCTAACCTAAAACGTTACTTCAACTCCTCCCCCGTCATTTTCTATTTCATTTTAGTTGAGTTTGCATGAAGGACTCAACTCCTAGACATTTCCTATGGTGCATTTATTGCAGTTTTGCTTTCACCACGAATAATAACTGTAGAGAAGTCAATTGTCGTAGAAATCTTTGCTTACCTTACCTGTTTCTCTTTGTGACGTATAGTTAAAGCTGACAGCAACTGTCATTGGTTCGTCAATGTTCTTGATATTCAACGCCTTTTTTCTTTGTTTGCCTTTGCAAAAATCATTTTTTCAAATAACTCCTTGCTGAACAATCCAGTTTTTCTCATGAGGAAATATAGGATAGACGACAGTTGACCTTAGACTTTAAGAGGTCAGGATTGTAATGATCGGGAAAGAATCCTCTTCTGGTAAAGGTATCTAAGTGGAACTTCATCTCTACCAATTGAATATGAAGGAAATGAATATGATTCGACTCGGTATATGTGGCATGGTGGGCGCTAGCTGTGAAATCTGGACTGGTGGAAGCAACTAATTAGTTCGCCCGAACATTTGCCATGAAAATAGTGATAGAATAATGAAAGGCTAGGAAAGTATAGTCTTTTGGGAAATGGGTTTCAGGATGGAAAAAAAAACGCGCAAACGTTTTTGAATTATGTCAAGGCTAGATTCAAAAGCATTTGTATGGTCTTCTGGGTGATGAATAGTGTTCAATCCTGTCTCCAAAGAGGCTTCATAGGCCGGAAGTGTTAGGAATTACTATTCTAGACATTTAGCGTAAAAGACTCGACTGATAAGTGTTCTATTATCTTGGAGAGTTTAATAAATGTTTAAAAAACTCCCCCATAACTACAATCTTAACGTCTTAAAGTCTAAGGTCAAGCGTTATCTATCCCAGATATCCTTATAATTTGCACATCTTACTTCCTCTTTTTACACTCATGCAACAATCTGATTGATTTGGTTTAGTTTGTTTTACGGTATATCAACCTCAATGAGTTATTTAATGCCGACAAGATTTTTTTAACAATCTTGTACAAAAATATATTGCCGGTATTAAAACCTTTTACACTTTCATAATGTTCCACGATCCTCAAAACCTCCTAAACGTAGGCCTTGCCGTTAAATGTAGCCTATCGTCTTACCCACGACGCGGATATAGTCTATCGTCTTACCCAGGACGGACAACAACCTGATATACAGTCTTTCCCCATAAAATGTCTCTTGGATTTTGTATTCAGTAAACAACAGTAAAAAATAATTTCAAACTAAATTTTTTCCATTTTCAAGTTTGATTTGTTTTGGTTTGCTTTGTTTTACGGCATATCAACCTCAATGGGTTATTTAATACCGACAGAATTTGTATTGCTGGTAATGTTTTTCTTCAAAAATCCATTTCTGGGAATATTTTTCCTTGAAGAAATCTATAGCTGGTGATATTTTTTCCAAAGAATGTATAGCTGTTTGTATTAGTGGTATTTTTTAAAGTATTGCTGATAATAATTTTCCAACAAAAAGTATTGCTGGTAATATTTTTTTATTACAAAGTATTTCTGGTATTAAAACCTATTTTTACACAAGTTTGGGTGTTAACTATTTGCCCATAGCTGGGACCCTAAAAGGTGCTACCACCCCAGGTCAGGGTGGACCTGGGAACACCAGCAATTAAGAGGTGGTTCCACGCTCCTCAAAACCTCCTGATCAGAGGCCTTGCTTGACGCTGGATGTAGTTTATCGTCTTACCCAGGACGCGGATGTAGTTTATCGTCATACCCAGGACGGTCCATATTGTCTGACTCAAAAAGTGCATTGTAGAATTGCAGTTTATAGAAATATTAATATCACAACAATTTGTATATGAAAACTTGTGACTCGATTCCTCTCCGGAAATCTAAAATCTCCACTAGGATGTGAACTTGAGAATCTCTGGCCTAGGAGCGTTCGGTGCAATTTTCAGAATCAAGCAAGTAATTTCCGTTTGAGCTTTACCTGATATTGCTAACAGTACATTAAAAAATCATAAATCCGAAAATCATGAATTCAGTTTCCTGGGAAGAGCCAGAGATTCCTGTCTGCTGTAGACGTACACAAAGGAAATCGGGATCGTTTTGTTTGGGAATTTTGAGGGAAGTGGCAAGATATTTGAAGTCAGATTCAGGGTTTTGTTTATGCTTTGGGATTTTGATAGTGTAGATGTTAGATTTTTCGGACTTGATATGACGAGATGACGAGGTGGATGGGTTGCTCCTCGCTTCATCACAATAACATGTAACGGTCCCAGCACCTTCAATTCAACATTTAGGTTCCGTTTGCAGATATTTGGCATATTCTTCGTTCTTTGTCTTTTTATAAAATAAAAGTAACCGTGAAAGAAAAATTCAGGCAGCTAAATCAGTATTATACAGAAGCAAATGATCATATATATGTTCGTATTTGTGTACCTCGAGGTGTTGTGATGGTTAGTAAGCTTGTCTCGCTAGAACAATTGCGAATGGGTAGTGAGTTCGATCCTCACTGAGTGCCCTTTACTTTCGGCCTTGTGCCACATCCAACCTACTCTGGGAAAATCACTATATGTTCGTATTAGCAGGGAAATTTTTTTTTTTTTTGCTGTTGTTTGTGATTTCCTCTTACTTTTTCTTCTCGTATTTATCCACTTTTTTCCTTTCCTGTCTTTCTTTGTTTTTGTCTTTGTCCATTACCCCCCTCTCGTTATTATCACCTTTACCTTTTTTCTTGTGTCTACCTCTTCTACTCCACGCTCCTATTTTTCTTCTTTCTTTATTTTTCTTGTTTTCTATTTCCTTTTTTTTAAATTTCTTTTCTCTTTCTTATTTTCTTTCTTTCGTTCTTTCTTTCTGTTTCGTCCTTTTTATTTTTGTTTGTTTCTTTCTGTTTTTTTCACTGTTGCTTTTTTCTTTCATTTTGTCTTTCTTTTAGTTTCTTTTTCTTTCTCTTTTTCTGTTTCTTTCTTCTTAATTTTTTCAGTTTCCTTTTTTATTTATTTTTGTTTCTTTTCTCTTTCTCTTTCTTTCCATTCCTTTCGTTCTTTCTTTCTCTTTCTTCCTTTTTTTCCTTTCGTTTTTCTTTCTGTTTTTCCTGTTTCTTTTTTCTTATTTTTTTTCAGTTTCCTTTTTTATTTATTTTTGTTTCTTTTCTTTTTCTTTCCATTCCTTTCGTTCTTTCTTTCTCTTTCTTCCTTTTTTTCCTTTTTGTTTCTTTCATTCTTTCTGTTTTTTCGTTGTTTCTTTCTTTTCATCATTCTTTTGACTTTTTTCTGTTTCTTTCGTCCTTCATTTTTTTCTTAATTTCTTCAGAATTAAACCACTACTTTTTCCTCGTCGTCCCATTGATTCTCTCACTTTTTCGATTCTCTCTTTCCTCTTCATCCCCTCTTATCCCTATCCTTGTTATTTCTTCTCCTATCTGCGTTTTCCTCGCCATTTTTTCGTTTTGACATTTAAATCCTACACTTCATCTCTTTCCCATCGACCACCTTCTGACCACCTTTTCTAAAATCCCTTGGTCAAATAGAGACTTTTTACAGTATGTGTGCACACACACACACACACACACACTCACATATAAACAGACACACACACACATATATATATATATATATATATATTGATTATTTCTTTTTTCTTTCTCTTCTTCCTTACTTCTTTCCTTTCTTCCTTCCTTTCCTCCTACCTCACTTCCTTCCTTCTTCCCATATTCCTTTTCATTCTTTGTCCGATTTTTCCTTCCTTTCTTCATTCGTTTCTTCATTCCTTCCTTTCATACTTCTTTCCTTCTTTCTTTTCTTTTTTCCTTCCATATTGTCTTTCTCTCTTTCGTACTTCTTTCCTTTTTTCCTTCTTCTCTTTTCCTTCTTTGTTACTTCTTTCCACCTTTCCTTCTTTCCTTTCTTTCAGCCTTCTATATTTCCGTTTCTTTCTTCCTTTCTTCTTTCCATCCTCTCTTCTTTCTTCCTCTCACTCCTTCTTCCCTCTTTTCCTCTTTCCTTATTCCTTCTTTCCATACCACTTTCCCTTCCTTCCTTCCTTCCTTCCTTCCTTTCAGACTTCCTTTTTTTCCTCCTTCCTTTCTTACACCCCTTCCTTCCTTCCTTCTTTCCATCCATTCTGTCTTGCCTCCTTTTCTTTCCTTTCTTCCATTTTACAGACCAGCCTCTTTGTCATTTACTTTTACCTTTTTTTCTTTCCCTTCTCCCAGCTCCATTTTCACAGATTGACATCTGTCAGTGTGACGCAGAGAAAATATTACGACTTAAACTCGAAAAATATTGTGACAGACGAACATTGTGCTCCGAACACACTTCCTCTCCCCATTAACAACATCAGTCGAGCAAGAAGAATAGCAACTTATTTTGCTTATTAATTTCTTGATCAATTCACCGTTTTCATATTTTTAAAAGCAAACAGCCGAAATACACTTCAAGACAAGTCAAAGTAGTTTGACAAAAAAAGAAATGAATGAAAAAAAAAAAAAAGAAAATGGCGTTTGTTTTACTTGTTCTGAGAAGGATGAATTACTAATCCATGCAATATATGAAATTCTTTGAAAGCTAGTAACCTACAGTTTTCCGCTAGTCATGTAAACTAAACCATGGTCTGACATCTAATATGATTTTGATTTTAACTTAGATATATAGACTTTTCCCGCCAAATTTTTTACAAGTAGTTTTCGTTAAGCCTGAATGGTAATATTAAATGTTTCCTTAGAAAGAGACATTCATCACTGTCGGCTTTAATATTTATAAAATATTTATATTAAAACATTTTTAGGAAAATAGGATTCTCACGTCAGTAACTGTTATCGCTATTTTCCAGAATCGCTCTTTTCCAGATATGCTCTTTTCCAGAATAGCTTTTTTTTTCAGATTCGCTCTTTTCCAGAATCGCTGTTTTCTAAAAAACGCTCTTTTCCAGAATAGTTCATTTCCAGATTTGCTCTTTTCCAGATTCGCCCTTTTCCAGAATCGCTCTTTTCCAGAATCACTCTTTTTATGGCGCCTACCTTACTATACTTTTGTTCGATATATTGCGAGTTACATATGCTATCCATCTTAGCAGTTACCGCTGCTGAAAGTTCTCAAGTAATGTGGTTTCTGTTCTTTGGTACAGTTCTTTCTGATTCTGTAGCGCCAGTCCAAAGGGTTAGAAGGATGGTCTCCGCTAAAACCTATAGGCTTCATTCACCCGAAGCTATTGATCCAAGAAAGAGGTTGACAGTTGAAAGTTTTAACATTTCTTAACGGGTTGGGCGTCATGTATGGCATCTATATGAAAGTTTCGACGCGAAAAATGTCTTCCAGAAACTAAACAAAGTATTAAGACAGAAAAAATTTGTTAGAAATAAAACAAAGAGTACTAAACTCCTATGCAATATCTAATCTTCTATATGTCAGTGAATATTGGACAATCTCCTCACAGATGAACAACAGATGTTGTAAGCTTGGATATGCGGGTGTTGTAATGAATAACGACACGAAATTGGAAATTGGAAAGTGGAGTTCCAATTCCAGTCGGGTTCGTTATATTCACTTACACACAAATACCATTGGGAAACGTATGCACCATCTCTTCTCCCCCAGCTATGGATTAATTAGTAGGACTTGTATCAGTAAATCATTATTATCTTAAAAATATTCTTACAATCTGAAAAATATTTTCAGCCTTTAAATAACCTGCAAAAGGTTAATAAGCCGTGAAAAATCATTTTAAAACATTGATCTGGTCGCATACAGCTGACAGTTAAGATATTTCTAAACGATTCACCACACAAGCTTCATTCAACAATTTTCACCCGAAAAGTTTCACCCAACAGTTTCATCCAACAAGTTTTATTCAACAAGTTGGGTGAAACTTGTTTCATTCTACAAGTTCCACCCAACAAGCTTCGTTGGGTGAAACTTGTAGTATGAAACTTGTTGGGTGAAATTTGTTGAATGAAATTTGTTGGGTGAAACTTGGGTGAAACTTGTTGAATAAAACTTGTTGGGTGAAACTTGTTGGGTGAAACCTGTTGGGTGAAACTTGTTGGGTGAAACCTGTTGGGTGAAACTTGTTGAAAGAAACTTGTGTGAAACTACCGCTAGTGTAGCCTATTCTATGCCTATACTAAATTACTTACAATTGATCCATACACACAGATATTTGCAATATTTAGTATTTACTAATTCTCCATCCTGAATTTTTGTAATGATTTCAAGTTTAATTTTTCCACTGTATTCAAGCCAATATCTGGTTTGGTGCTCCTGCTTTTCATCTCGATGTTCTTGACAAAATCCAAAGAAGGATCTGCATCTTGACTGCAGTTACTTTCTCACCGACGTGATTTAGCTTTTCTATAAATATTTCATGGCAACTGCTCTGACGAGCTTTTTCCCATTTTACCCAAACTATATGAATTTAAGCGTACTACGAGATTGATATCTACGCCCCACCCCTTTACGGTCAAAACGCCACTTCTACGCCAACGGTTAATTTTCTCGCACTGTCCGCCTGTGGAACTTATTTCCGTTTACTTGCTTCCCTGAAAACTACAGTCTTCAAAATTTTAGATGCAGTGTCAGCCGCCATTTTCTGTTGTCTTGAACCCCGTTCAATTTTTTATCCTTTCCTCAATCCTCTATACTCAGTCTTTTCTCTCACTTTCACTCTCTGTAACCCACCCACCCTGTGTACTAGTAACATTCCAGCCTTGCTTAGGGTCAAATTATATTTTTTTTAATTACAGATGATTGTTTCTGTTTTGTAAAGGTTTATTATAGTTTCTACTTCTTGAATTTTATTAAACTGTTTTATAATTTATATATATATATATATATATATATATATATATATAAATGAGAAGAATGTTGTACGTGTGTGTGTGTGTGTGTGTGTGTGTGTGTGTGTGTGTGTGTGTGTGTGTGTGTGTGTGTGTGTGTGTGTGTGTGTGTGTGTGTGTGTGTGTCGCCTAACACCCTAACACAACTGAACAGCCATATGTCGGCTCCTCATATTCGGCACGAATACGTACTGGAACGTTCTTCGTCAGGATCAAGCTCTTTTCTTTCATACCATATTTTTTTTGTAACAGATACTATTTGTAACCGTACGATGTATGACAATAATTTCTCTTTTACTGTTGATGTCTAAAAAAGAAAATGTCTATGTGCTTTGAAAAACAAAAATTCACTAAAAGAATTTTTCCCAAAAATATATTTACTATTTGCTACAGCTTTTCTCCATTGTAAACACGATCAGGAAGCAAATTAAATAAATATTGTTTTTCTTTTCCTTTACTAATTGCTTTATTCAATTACTGTACATGATCGATGTGAGTGAAAATAAAACTGAAACTGATGAACATGAAGAATGAAAGAACTAACTTTGTAAAGTGGACATTGTTATTTTTATATTTCCTCGCCACATACATTCTTATAATGTGTCTGGAATTGAATTTAAAAAATAAACTTATGTTTTGCCTGTCCTAAAATTTAGTCAGTTTCGAATAAGTTGACTTTAATTAGAAAGAATTCCCTTGAAGTTATAACAAACAATTTTTATTGTGTTAATATTGATTGATTTGTTTTTTACGCTATTTACATTATTCGGACTATTGCTCTCATCTTTGTCGCCACATTTATTACAACGCTTGGGCCTTTGTACGCTTCGGCCTTCTTCAGTATCAGTTTATATTTCTGAGATGAGGTACTATGTACACTATTTACATTATTCGGATTATTGTCCTCATCTTTGTCGCCATATTTATTACAACGTTTCGGCCGTTGTATGCTCTGGCCTTCTTCAGGTGTTTGGAATGTCGAAATGAATCCTTTATTTCGCTCACTGTGGTAGACTTTTCTAGTTCCACGTGCTATGTCTAATGGATGTCAGTTATCAGTTATCTCCTGTTAATTCACTTCTCCAAGTTCTCCACCGCCTTAACCAAGTATTGAACTCACACTCTTTGGGTCCTGTCACTGGATGTAACTAACGCCTTTATCCACTGTGCCATGTGGTTAAGGCGGTGTATTGAGATAAAAGAACATATATACAAAATAAAAGTGTTATTAGTAAGCAGATAGACGTGTTCGTCCGAACTGTCAGGTTACACTTCGTCCCGACTGTCTATATTTAACAGTCCCCCCACGCGGGATGTATGTGGCACAAGGCCGAGTTTACCGTGGGTTCTCCGAGCCCGTAGGTCGGCCAAAAACATTCCTACAGAACCCGCATAAATGGGTTTGGGTCTGTCTACCTCCCATGACGAAACTCTGTCTTTTGGCATAGCTTCGTCCGGGTTCCTCTATGCTTTGGCAGAGAGTTCGACAGAAGTCGCACACAGTCAAAGACTGCGTCTTGACTGTCGATATTCAGTCACCCACCACCCACGCTGGGGCGTCATGTGGCACAAGGCCGTTTTTAATGTGAGATTTCCGAGCCCGTTGGATTGGCCCAAAAATATGCCCATTGAACCCGTATAAACGGGTTCAGGGCCGGTTTACCTCCCCGAAAGAGAATCCGCCCTTCGGCGAAGCCTCCTTCGGGTTCTTCCCCGCCCGAAGGCAGAGAGTTCAATCGAACAACCGGACAAGAGTTGAGCGACTGTCTGTCTCCTTCGGAAGTCTCGCAGGTTAGTATTTATGAAGGAAGAAGCGTTCATTCTAATGTTTATAGTTCACCATAACACTTCATAAGTAATGTCACCGTATTTACAAGAATGCGAATGTTTGAATTAGGGTTGAATAACTTGAAAGTTCCCGAAAGTAACCCATGTTTTGCCTTCTTACAAAATGCCACCGAATAACAGTCTAATAAAATATCATTTGGCATGAAAATGCGTATGAAATAAAGGTGTGTGATTGGATTTCACTATGCATAAACTTTGCACTCCTGGACGTTAATCGATTCTTACTGAAGGATGACAGAGACCAAAATGTTGATATGTCATCATGTCTGTTGGGAAAAATCAGTCAGTTCCGCTTGCGCAGATTTTGATGAGAGTGATTTATAGACCCATGTACATCGCCTTGCATCGTCATTGGTTGTGACTATATATAAAAATATTTACTTATAACTGAAAACATGCTCCATCCAACGATGTAATTTTAATTTTTCAATGTTTCATGCTAGACGCAATCGTCAGGCCACCATCAGGGTGGCCTGACGATTGCGTCTAGCATGAAACACACTGTCGCCTCAGTGTTGACTTCAACGTTCACTTTCATATTTTCACACGTTCTATCTCTGATATTGATCACTTTATCCCATAAATATAGCACATCTTAAGACTACATTTCTTCATATATATATATATATATATATATATATATATATATATAAAGATATATTTAGTGGTACAAAATTTTATAACTGCCATGAATAGACAAAAATTAATTTTATTATTACCACTCATGATGATAATAAGAGTAAAACTGAAAAGCGGGTTAGCTATACGAAGCTAGGTTGAACAAGTATATTGAAGATATATACAAACCAATAGTGTTATAATAAGTAGATAGTGGTGTATGTCCGAACGGCAGGTTAGCACTGCGTCTACCTTCACTACCTCCAACCGACTCTCGCAGTTAGTATTTATGAGAGGAGGAAGAGTTCATTCTACTGTAGGAGGGTTTACCACAACAACTTTAAAGTCTGAAGAATTCCGTAAGCCCTGTGTTTATATACGGTACGTTGACGTTACCTTTTACCATTCCGTATTCTTCTAGAGACACCACTGCCCTTTTTTTTACAGAACTCAATTCTCTTCATCCATCCCGACAATTTACTATGGGCGTTGAGAGTAATGGTATGTTGCCATTTTTAGATGTTCTCGTAGAACGTGAGGATGGTGTTTTTGTCACCAATATTTTTCGAAAACCTCCGTTGTACATAAATTGGAACTTTTTCGTTCCTAAGTCCTGCAAGATTGGCTTAGTTTCCACCTTGGTCCATCGTACTTTGATGCTTTTTTTCTCCTAGAATGTTAAACGAAGAATTTGCAAAGATCTAAGAAATATTTGTAGAAAATGGTTTTCCTACCAACAGCATTAAGCGCGTTATTGAACGTAAAATCAGACGGTTTAAATAACCAGTGGTTTTAGGATCCAGCTGGTGCCTAATTTACCTGGAAGTGGCAGTTGCTTGCTGACATTTTCGTCTATAACGCTGTTAAGTTGCGTACTGTCTTTCCGGGTTTCCATACTTCAGCAAAGATCGGTTATCCTACCTTCGGAATAGTTCTGTTATATATAAATTTTAATACTGTTGTGATGCGCTATGCATAGGACAGACCAATTAAAGACTGGAAACTCACATTACGCAATACGTGCCTGTCTGTTTGCTTTCAAGAGGTCAGAGTTGTATAAAGAGAACCACTCAATCTGTTCACGGCTCTTCCATTGGACAATATTTATTAGACAATCCTGACTGTGCCGCCGATTAAAATTACTTTTTTTTTCTATCGTACATAGAGCTCGCTCGGTCCGCCATTTTAGTGTTATTGAGGCTGCGTACATTAAATTTCATCAACCGAGCCTTTGTATGCAAAAGGAACACTTCATTCGTTTCTTGCGTGATCGACGCAGTATGATTAATTTTTTTTCTATTTTATTCGTTTTTTTTTTGTTTTTAGTCGTGAATTAAAATCTATTTTAATGGCGTTCAAATTTCTCCTCTTCATTCGTTATTTACAAGTCTGTCATTGATTATTTTGTTTGTAGAAAGGCTCTCCTAAATGTAAAATGACGTCCTCTCTCTCTCTCTCTCTCTCTATATATATATATATATATATATATATATATATATATATACACCCTTGTGCAAATTAATTGAAAAACAACCGCTTCTATTGCTGATATTGGAAATGGAATGGAGACTTTTATCTGCAATGACGTCTCTTCCTGACTTGGACGATTATGGCTTTCTATAATCTCCTGTTCTTTTTAGCTCTTCGTAAATTTTGTCTTTTTTCTCTCCCTCCTAATCCATGTTCTGTCAATCCCTTACACCTCTGTGAAAATTAATTGAAACAACCGCTTTAGTTTCCTTTAGACCCAGATAAAAAGACAGGGTGTAATCGATTTCTATTTTTTCTCATATTAGGCTATTTGCAGTGGTGTGCAGTAATATGAATCTATTTTCGCTGTGTATGATGAAATTTGTTTGACCTTCAAAAATATTGCGCCGTCCTTGATTGCATCAGAGTTTCATCACGCCCAGACACTATTGTCTCAACTGTTGATTAGTTGTCCTACGGCTATTGTCTGCGATGTACGTTACCCCAAGGAAGCGTACAAAAATTGTAACACTGCATGAGCACACTGGCAAGCCTTACTAGTGAGCAAATCAAAGTAATATCGACTGGCTCGGAAACTCTCCTGATTTAAATCTAATCGAGAATCTGTAGTCAATCTACAAGGAAAAACTTCGTGGAATGGACATATGAAGTACTAACATGTGCACTGGGTCATGTTTCACTGGGAAAATACTTAAGAAAAGTAAATAAGAATGGAATTATTCGTTTTGTTACAATTCATTTGCACAAGTATATATATATATATATATATATATATATATATAGAGAGAGAGAGAGAGAGACGTAAAAATGCGTAGATAAGTAATCCAAGTGAATCCTAATAATATAAAATATTAAAACGGATCCACATAGAGAGCTCAATGTATTCATTACAGAGCACATATAAATAAATTACATATAAATGAAATTCAATACCCCATTTATATGGCCATTTCTCCACGTAAGAGATTAATCTTCCGAGATTTGTCAACACCAAAGGGTTTGAAGATAAAATGAAAAGGAAACTTAAAATTTTAAAACTTTCCGATGTGAACCATAATAAGGTTGTTTTCAATCAGATTCAAGGTAAAAAAAAAGGCCCCACATTTCGAGTGGCGTAGTTACCACAGCGACACGGGTATAACCAGCTTCCTGTTAGTGGCCATCGGAACAGAAGGAAGAGTAGTAAGCTTGTCTCTTTGTGCCTTTTTTATAAATACTTTCATGGTAATTGTTCGGATGAGCTCTTTGTTATGGTAGCTAAACTCTATAAATTTAGGCTCAATACTAGCCTGGTGGCGAGATCTCATCAATTTTACAGTTGATCTAGCTAAATGTAGCCATAACCTCTATGCTAAAAGTTTACTTTTTCACAATTCTTGCTTGTGGAATCTCCTTCCAGCCAACTTTAATCTGCAGAAATTTAAATGCAATATCAATCGCTATCTACTGTTCTTCTGATTGCTCGTTCTAATCATTATTAAGGTTTCTATTCCTAATTCCTTTATACGCTGTAACTCCTTGCGTGTTAGTGGCTGTACTGCCTTGTTCGGGGTGATACCAATTTAAAAAAAAAAAGACTCACACCACAAAGTTACCCACGGTAATGCGTGTCAAATCCATATGGCCTCCATCGAGTTGCTGAATATTGCAGTCAAGCCTTTGATTAATTGGCCATCAGTATATGCTCTAGGCAAATTCCTTTCTTTCATACATAGTGCATGTTACACAGAGAATTTTCAAATGATCCACCTATCAAAAGAAAAACAGGTTTGTTTAATTTTTAATAAGTTTTAAATATTTAAGAATTAAAAATTTAAATAGACCAAGACTGTAATGCAAGTTGTTGCACCCAACGTTAAATGTCCTGAAGACATCAGAAAAAAATATAAAACTGCACAAAATAAATGCATTTTCATATTTAGGAACTTTCAAAATGGCGATCAGTATTTAGTATAGCACAAACTAGTCTAAACTCGGCGTTGAATCGAGGAATGCAACTTTAAAAAAGTCTACTGAAGAATGTTCCACCATCAATCTTGACGATAAATCCAAAGCCCTGGCAAGTGCTTGTTCTTTCCCTTATAAAATTGAATTTTCAACTTCCCCACATAGAATTGATGGCAAACTTGGATCTTCTTACACACAAAAATATATTGTGTCAAAAGGACGTTTTGTCCATTTACACCGCTGCTATTTTAACTATCGTTGCTAATGGTTATTCTCTTAAAAAGCGATTAATTGTAATGAATCCTAAACATATGATGAAAGTTAATTTATAAATTTTCGTTTGTTCTTGGGAATTGGCAACAAAATAATAAACATTATTCATTGGATTGTTTATTTACAAAAATAATTGTATATTTACAACATTCAAAAAACTAATACATTTAAAACTGATGCAATTAAATATTTATTTATAATTTACCAATTTAAATGTGAAAATTATTTATATTCATAATTTTATAAACATTTGTCATTGAAAAAACCGTCCTTTTAAGTCGTTTTTCATGCGGATGCGAAGATCAGAGTTTTGGACATTGCAATCATGGAACACTGCAATGTGTTCATCTGTGATGAATTTCTTTGCTACACTCGATGTATGCAAGCGTGGTCCATTACGTTGGAATATTTCACCTTCTGCAATATTTACTAATACATTAGACTTTAGCAAGGTAATAATATATATATATAATTAGTGTTTAATAACACACACACACACACACATATATATATATATATATATATATATATATATATATATATATATATGATCGAAATAAAAGTATAAAATTTAATACTACTAGACATATTAAAAGTATTAAATAATAAAAAAAACTCAACAACAAGGGGGAAGCAACCGGTTTTGTCGAAACTTCCACGGAGATTGAAGATTAAACAAAGAAATGTACAGTAAAAAAAAAAAAATATTAAGCAAACAATATTTTTGTTTTAATATTTTTTTTTTTTTTTTTTTTTTTTTTTTTACTGTACATTTCTCTGTTTTAATCTTCAATCTCCCGTGGAAGTTTGACGAGCGGGAGCGAAACCGGTTGCTTCCCCCCTTGTTGTTGAGTTTTTTTTTATTATTTAATACTTTTTAATATGTCTAGTAGTATTAAATTTTATACTTTTATTTCGATCATTAAATTTTGTACCCACAAAAATATCTTCAAATATATATATATATATATATATATATAATGTTTATGCATACATACATACACATACATATATATATATAAAATTTCCAAGAGGATAGAATTCAGGTAGAACTCAATGTCCAGGACAGAGTAAGAATATAATATAAAAGGTTTAAACACTAATATTCCATGTTTATAATTTATTACATTCATCAGACCTACAAATTCAAAAAAAAAACAAAAAAAAAACAGAAAATATAACTCCGGGAATAATTTTTTTTTTTTTCTGATTTCTTTTTGAATTTGTAGGTCTGATGAATTGGATCGTAATTACGATTCCAAAGTAATCAATTTATAACCAGGGAATATTAGTTCGAATTCCAGTCAAATCCATTACATTGGAAAGGTATGAGTCCTCTTCTTCAAGGTATAGGTAAATAGCAGGACAAATCGGTTTCTATAGCCTTGGATGGCAACTGGACTACCGCAGATAAAATCTGCCTCGCAGTCACGTATCGAAAGATGCATAATCGCCTGAGCATGTATCACACATGGCACATAACTGAATATATTTTTTAGTGTTCCATCGAATATTATCTTCTTCTGCTATTGCTTTTGATGCCCCCCACCCACCACCGAACGATAAAACTATCCCCACCGGATTTTACTGACATTTTTTTGCATATTTTAGGTTTTTTGATTGTACAAATTGGTCGTTGGACATACGCTCTTGTATTAGAATTCAGTTCTATTTTCCTTTCATCCCAATACTTCACTTTTGCCCATTTTTATTATCCCGCTCATAATCAATATGTTGATGTTCCACACGACTTCAAATAAAGGATAGGAAGGAAACTACCATCAGTACTGAAAAGAGAGATAACAGTTACTGGACTTAATATAAAAGGTATAAATTTCAATCGACAGCAGTATTAGCTGCTTGGTCAATGAATACCAAATGTTTCCTTATAAGGAAACTGCTAATATTACCATTAGCATTACAATAACCGATAACTTCTTTTGACCTAATTTTTATTCGATACCTTTTGGTTAAAGCTAGATAGATAGATAGATAGATAGATAGATAGATAGATAGATAGATAGATGTGGTAGTGTACCCACTTTAAGTACAATATTAGATAGATCGATAGATAGATAGTAACAAAGAAAAGTACAGATATAGAGATAAGAACAGTTTCAGATAGATAGATAGATAATGAACAGGCTGAGATAGATAGATAGATAGATAGATAGATAGATAGATAGATAGATAGATAGATAGATAGATAGATGTGGTAGTGTAAAAATTTGACCAAATTACCAAACATTAGTTTTTTTTTGCTTTTTTTTCCAAAGGACACTTTCTCCTCATTTTTCGTTTATGGAATTAATTATTTCAAATTAAACCTGATCTTAATTACGGGGTCTTTGACTCGAAAGTAATCAAGACTACTCGCATCCTAGGTTCCTCAAACCTGAAAAATTTCGGCTCGTAGAAATAAATAAATAAGGACGCCTTGTTAAAAAAAAAAAAAAAAAAAAAAGTCTTGAGGTAGCAAATTATCTTCAAAATCACGGTCCTACAAATTTTTGTCCCTGGAGGGAATTAAGTCGAAAAGAAGAACTACAAGACGGTTACATTTGCGAATTTTAAATCACTTTTTTCTGGATTTTTTATTATTATTATTATTTCTTATATTTTGTTTTTGGTGACGTCGATGTAATTTTTTTTATAGGGCTAATCCGAGAAGAGGAATGTATCACATATCGTTGATTCTTGGAGGTAGGAGCGACAATGTGTGGGGTTGGGGTTATTTTGTATGTCGTAAATGGTGAGAGGGTGGCAGGGAAATGTTGTCCTTGTCGCTCGAAGGCGGCCGATTAACGCCTTCTACCTCCGGAGGACATTTAGCACATTGACGAAATCGAATTTGACAGGGTTTTTTTTTTTTCCTGGGGGATATGTTATGTGGTGGGTATAGGTATGCAAATGTTGGTATGCACATAGATAGATAGATAGATAGATAGATAGATAGATAGATAGATTTGAAGAAACTGAGATAGATAGATAGATAGATAGATAGATAGATAGATAGATAGATAGATAGATAGATAGATAATGAACAGACTGCGATAGATAGATAGATAGATAGATAGATAGATAGATAGATAGATAGATAATATACAAATTGAGATAGGTATGAAGATATAGATAAATAGATAATAACGGAATGAAATTCTTACAGATCGCAGACATATAGATATATATATACATAAGCACACAGATCGGATTAAAATGATATACAGAGATGAATGCTGAATGAACTGAAAAAATATATTTCGACTAAAATTTACTAAGCATGCATATATGTGTATGTGTGTGAGTGTTTTGGTGTCTTCCCTCTAATGAGACTATTGTGGACTCTTTCACTTACTATAAAGTTAGTAGGAAAAGTAGGCCTCGATGAAAAACAGTGATATAGACTGAACGCTGGTCAACCGATACACACTCCCAAGCCGTGTAACACATTTCTGTTGTATTTACTGTTCAATACACTATTTATCTGCAATCTCTTGTTTTGTTATTTCTTAACCAATTATTTGGTCACAGCAGTGTGTGTGTGTGTGTGTGTGTGTGTGTGTGTGTGTGTGTGTGTGTGTGTGTGAAGGTGATGAGACAAAGTAGAAATTTTTATGAAAGATGCGTTTCGCTTTTTCGGCGAAGATTCTGATGACGCCAAAGAGAACATAAGCTTTCTCCGGCGAAACGCATCTTTGATAAAAATATTTCCACTTTGTCTCATCATCTTCATATATATATATATAGAGAGAGAGAAATAGATATAATGAAATGGATTAAGTCCAACAAATATTCAATATATTTTCTGTTTATACGTTATTTTTATAGATACAATTTATTTATGTAAAAGCTCTGTTTTTAATTAAATAGTATTAATTACATTTACCGACCTGAATATTCGAGAAATTTCGTAAAAAATATGCCTTCTCCGACAGGAATCGAACCTGTATTGCTATATGGAAACCGTCATTTTTATCCGACGTGCTATAACATTTAGCTACGGAGAAGTGTCTGGTTAGCAATGTCCAAATTTCTGTGTCTATAAAAATAACGTATAGACAGAAAATGTATTAAATAATTGTCAGACTTCATCCATTTCATTATATGTTGTCGTTGTTTACGTTAAGATACATTTCGTGGGCAGATTTGAACGATCGAGGAAAATCGTCGAAGATTGTTTAAAAACAGTAATCTTGACTTTTCTAACCAGATCTAGGAAGACGAAAAGAAATGAAAAGTTTAGTAACTGTTGCATAAAATATTAGATAATTGTAGTCACCTTAATCTCTTACAGAAAAGATTGGCTGTAGAAAATATATGTAGTATATGTAGAAAAGCGCTTCTCTAAAGTTGGTTATGTAAATAGTACTTTTCTTGTTTCAGAAACGTAGATACTTGGAATCTGCTGCTAATGATAAGTACATTTTTTTTTCTACACTCATTCTTTATTATTTCATTTTATTTTATTCCTGGAATAAATATTTCATAGAATTTCGGCCTGTGATGCCCAAACCACTTCATCGTAATACGAATATTTGTAAAATAAACATATATTTTAGGACATATTTTTATAAAGAATATTTTTTAACAAAACAGAAGTATGATTATTTCAGGGTTATTATTATTATTATTATTATTATTATTATTATTATTATTATTATTATTATTATTATTATATTTCGATTTCTGCTCTGTAAAATATTTCAAATAAAGATTTATATTTATTTTTTTTTTTTTGATATTTTCAAAATCGGGTATGATATACCCATGGTTAATAGTGGTGTAACTTTAATTGATGGTTAGTATCCTAGGGTTAAACTCTACAATGCAGAACAAATCATTTCTGGATGAAGCAGATACACAAGTCTCAACAAAGAAATATATGTATCAGCAGTAGCAGCAACTCAAGATTTGAAAGATCTTTTATTCTCTATGTAGAATTTTTATATTTTTTCCTAGCGTCTGATTCTTTGATTATTCACTTGTATTGTTTGCTTTATTTTTTCATTAACTGATAGGATTTCATTTTCATTCCTAATTTTTCTTTTTTTTTTTGTCTTTTCTGTTTTTTCTTGTTCCTACATTTGTTTCTCTTGCCAGTTTATCAATTATTATTTGAAATATTTTACCTGCAGTCACTTCCATCTTTGTAATTTGAGTTAACATTAATAGGAACTGAAAAACATATTATTTAGGTAAGAAAATCAGGTACTGAAAATTGTAATTAAAAATAGGAAAATTTTCGCTGGGTACTATATACCTATGGTTAGTGTTCTAGGGTTAATAGTTTTGAGGTTCTGCTTTGTTGGTTGTGATTTTGGGAGTTATTCTCGTTCTTCCATTTCAATATTTTGTTTCTGACTTACAGGCCTCATGATTTCTTCTTTCGTCTCTTGTATACTATTCGTGTTTTCCCATCAAATAATTCTGTTCAATGTGTTTTGGACTCCTTTTATTGCAGGCTTCTGAATAACTACGATCACTCCTTTCCAATTATTCTCAACTTTCAACATTATCTTTGCAGTGATTGGTGTGTATCTCAATTTCTTTAATATGATTTGTGGTTTGTATGATGTCAGTACATTTTATGTTCATTTTTTATTCCTTTCCATCTTCTATTCACCTATTCTGGTTGCAGTTCTTTTTATTTCTTTAATTTCAACATCTGCCAATCGGTTATTTCTTCTGATGTACCTTCTTACATTGGCTAGTTTATTTTCGTCAATATACTTTCTAATTGCTTGTCCAACCCTTTCTTGCCAAATGTCATATGCTCGGCGGGTGATGTTTTTCTGAGGTTTGTGCAACGCTTCATAGAATGCAGGCATGACGAGTTTGTCCTCCTCACCAGACCATTTTAACTTTTTCTTTCCTTAAATGAATGATTGTGGTTCTAGTTGGAGAATTCACAGGGCCTTCATTGCGATTATCCCGGTTGTGGAGACCTGAAAAAAATCATTATGTAGGAGCTTCTTTCAGTGACAGATTTTTCGGCCTCAGGTAGGTTCCTTCCTGAGGAAGGGACTCCCTGTTTATCCACTGAAAGAGAATTCTTGGTTACTAGACTTCTTGCTTTCACTTTTAGTTCTCATATTGTTCCCACAAGTGACGCACGGGTCCAAAAGTCTACCCAAAATCGCCCGGCACATTGGGTACCAATCTTTTACAACCAGGAATCCAAAGCTTGTAGGAGATTGTTTGCGACCTCATACCGCAAATAGCCATTCACTCCTTGGCACGATTAACACCTTGAGTTGCGGGTTGCTGTTCGGAGTTTTCGTTCTCTTAGATGGGTTGCCAAGAGACAGCGACGCAGCTGGGATTCGAAAAGAAAGCTGTTGGAAAAATATATTGAAAAGTAAGACATTATTATATTCAACGAAACAAGACATTATTATATATATATATATATATATTTGAATATATTTATTATATATATATATATATATATATATATATATATATATATATATATATATATATATATATATATATATATATATATATATATATTAGCATATTGGCGTTGCCTGTGCTTGATTCAAAAATCGTACGACTCATACAGCAATCGCTATATCACTTGACTTAAAATATTTTTGCCCTTTCTTGCCTTTAAAGGAGTGCACATTGCCGTGCTGATGTTGCTACATGCCTTACTTCTTGCCTATCTCACACTGCGAATTTTTTCTAAGCTCTATACTAAACATTAAATCTGTTACGAAAAAGAACTAAACAAAATGAACACAAAACGATCAGCTTTAAAAAAGGACCTGTAACTGGAAAAACTGAATGAAAAAGAATGTTAACAACAAATAATTTTCACACCCAAACCAGTTCTGCGGAATCAGAATCAACGTCGAGTTTAAGCAAGCGAATGAGCCAATTGGAGTAAAGTGCCATGCAGATTTAAATTTTACCCACTTGTGACGAATGCAGCTATTGATATTTTTTGCATGCTAGCATGCTAGTTAACATTCATGTCAGTGAGCTGTTGGCTCTCACGCTGGCCAATAGAATCTTCCTGCCTATTCATGACAGCCAGCTATAGGCTCTCACTCTGGCCAGTAGAAAATGGCCGCAAACTACATTAAAACTTCCGTAGAAGCTTGAAAAAATCGATTATTTCCACTATCGACGGGAGTTGGGAAATGCAAGGTCAGTCTTGGCCTTCCCACAAACTTGGAGCATGTGCATGTAAATTTTGGTGCATATCCGTCGAAAATTGCTGACGTGCATTCGTTTTACACACACATCCTGCCTTTATATATATATATATATATATATATATATATATATATATATATATATATATATATATATATATATATATGTATTATTCAAACACACACACACACATATATATATACACATATAAAGTATTATTCAAACACACACACAGACACACACATACGCACACACACACATATACACACACATATATATATATATATATATATATATATATATATAAGTGTCCATAAAGTTCGTGTGCACTTTTAAGTTATAAAATTTTTCAAGTGCTCACGAACTTTATGAACATCCTGTATATATATATATATATATATATATATATATATATATATATATATATATATAAGAATGACAATTGGAAAAAATCTTACCAACGCGTTTCGTCTTCCGACTTTTTCAAGGCAAACAATTAAAGTAGGAAGATGAAACGTGTCGCCAAAAAATCTAAGATTTTTTCTAATTGACATTCTTATACCAATTTGCCTTATCCACAGAAGTATTCTGGGAATTTTTACTTTATTATAGAATTAGGAATAAAAGAGATGGTTATATTATTATTATTATTATTATTATTATTATTATTTTTACTATTACCGCTACTGCTGCTGTTAATCAGATTAGATGTTAATTAATTAAAAAATATTATTGTTGTTGCTACCATCACTTTCCACACACAATTTAATAAAATTTAACATTGGCGGAGTAGGTAATGGCTGTTCCAGTTACTGATACGCAGTAACTGCTTATTTAAAACTTTGCGTACTGAGAAAGACAATATCCGGAAAAACGCTATTGAACTTCCAAGGTCATGATTAATGAGATGGAAACATTTAGCAATCGTCATTATGGAAAAGCTTTATAAACTATGGATAAGAGGAGACAATATCTGAGAATAGAAGATTAACGTTGTATAATATCTTGGTGAAACCAGTTTTAACCTACAACTGTGGAACTTGGGATCTTACAATGAAAGAAGAGCAGGAGCTAGATAGATTCCACAGATGGCAACTACGAATTCTGATAGGGAAAATGCCCTTATAATATCTCCAACAAGAAATTGTACAGCAGATGTCAAGAATCTCATTTGTCTTTGTTCATTTTGAAAATAAGATGGAAACTTCTTGGATATATTTAGTGAATGGATCCAGAATGCCCAGCTAACAAATCCATGGAGTTTTATTTTGAAAAGACTGACTTCAAAAAGTTCAGAGGTCACCCAAGAACCACCATTGTCACAACGCTGAACCGAGGCATTCAAATAACAAGGCAGTTAAGATCCTACTTTTCCTTTGGAGAGGTTTACTATCAAAGAAGTTCTGTAACCAATCTGCAAACTCGCAGAGGACAGAGAGCGCTGGCAAAATATTGTCCAATCAGTATACAATGTCACTGAAGATGAGAGAACATGACTTCAACTCGAAACAGTTTTGATGATGATGATGATGATGATGATGATGATGATGATGATGATGATGAATTTTTAAACAAGTTTTAATGGAAAAAGCAAAAGTTAACATTCATTTAATAAAGTTTAAAATTTACACGAAGAATGAGAAATTTGAAAAAAAAAAATAATAATAATGTTTACTATTTTTTAAGATAATAAGATTAAGTGAAACATTCCTGTAAATTGAAAAATTGGGTTCGGACCCGGAAAGAAATGAGTACACACCAGAAATCAAAGAAAATAATAATAATAATAATAATAATAATAATAATAATAATAATAATAATAATAATAATAATAATAATAATAATAATAATAATAATTTTTACTATTTTTTAAGACAAAAAGATTAAGTGAAACATCCCTGTAAATTGAAAAAATAAATAATGTTTTACTTATTGATTAATTTAAAGAAAGCAATGATATTATTTATCGGAGTTTATTTTTTAATACAACTGTTTATTTGCATGCAATTATACATAAACTTTATTCATTCATTCATTCTTTTGTTCGTCCATCTGTAGTTTCAGTTATTTATTCATTGAACTCGTCGAAAATCTTAACATTATCTATAACTAATATCGTAGTCTATCTATGAAAAAAAAATATCGTAGTTTTTCTAAGAAAAAAAATTTTCTTTCGAAATATCTACAACTAATATCGTGGTCTTTCTAAGGAATACTACAGATAAGAAAAATAGTTGAATCAATCAGGAACATTAAAAGAGAAACAGATAAATTAAACAAATTAAATATATAAGAAAAAACTTTTTTTTTTTTAGATATAGTAATAAAAATACCAAAATGTCATACATACGTTTTTAAAGAAAAAATACAAAAAAAAAAAACGTTAGGTTTTCAGTAGCTTCGAAAATACGTCATTTTCGTTGTAATTCCAACTATTATTATTATTATTATTATTATTATTATTATTATTATTATTATTATTATTATTATTGTCAGTTAAGAGAAGTGCGATTTAAGAAAAAATTTCAAGTATAAAAATATATAAATCTACAAATTTGTTTTAAAGATAATTTGAAGAAGACGGACATTTTGTCGAAATATTGTTTAATATTGTTAAATACTATTTTTTCTTTTCTTTTTCTTTTCTTAAATCGCACTCTTTTCTCAACTGTTGTAAAATATTGGAAGAGTTACGTCAATTATATTTTTATTATTATTACTATTATTATTATTATTTATTTATTTATTTACTTATTTATTTATTTATTTATTTGAGAAATTTTTATTTCTTTTTTCTTCTATCATAAATATTTTCATATTTTATTACAATATTTTTTAAATTTTAAGCATATATGTTAAAAAATTGTTTAACGCTAGACTTCTGCTCGTTAGACATTCATAGAAATAGAAGTAAAGCTAACTTTTTATTTTAAATTTACTTCGGGATTTTAGCTAATTACATTGTTCTACTTTCATTATTTATTTATTTACTTGCAATTAAACATGTAAATTCTGTGACTAGAAAGTGAAATATAATCGAATTTAAAGGTTGCCTTCGGTGGCCATTAAGGGTGCATAAATAGAAAATTCAGACAATTAGGTAAGAACGACAGTTTATAGAGAAGCAGATTCATTGGACCTTTAGACAGTTTTGATTATCAAGTTAAATTTCTGTTAACTAATCGACAACCTTGGTAGTTTGGCCTGCAAGAAAAATAAAATCTGGGAAGAGTTTTCGACAGAGAATGGCAAGTGCGACGCTGAGATCCGAAAACGTATTGAGATGGCCAAATACGCGTTCCAAAAGCTAGGCAGAGGATTACGAGACAGAAGGATTTCTTTGGTAACAAAAAAAAAGAGTACTGAGATGTTACGTGACATATGTCCTCTTTTACGGTCTCCTCAAAGTTGAAGAAGAGACTCGAGGTAATGTAGGTATGGTTCTACAGAAGGATGCTCAGGATTTCATGGATCGAGCGTATGAGCAACGATGAGGTTTTGGAGCGGATGCAAACAGGGAGAAAGCTTAAACTTAACATCAAGAAGAGACAGCTGAAATTTCTGGGACACGTAATGAGAAAGGACGGCTTGGAGAATCTGATACTCACAGGTCGAATAGAGGGAAAGAGAGACAAGGGAAAGCAATGCATGACATATCTAGCGGGCTTAAGCAAGTGAATGACATAACATGGCCTGGGGGAAGTACCAAAGGGACAAAACTTATTGAGAGCTACTAGGTATAGGAAGAAGAGGAGAGCCATGATCGCCTACGTCCTGAAGGGACACGGTACATAAAAAGGAAGAAGGGAAAGAGATACAAAGGAAAGCAATGCATGACATATCTAGCGGGCTTAAGCAGATGGATGACAGAATAGGGCCTGGCGGAAATAGCAATGGGGCAAAACTTATTGAGAGCTACAAGGGATAGGAGGAAGTGGAGAGCCATGATCGCCTACGTCCTGAAGGGACACGGTACATAAAAGGAAAGAAGGGAAAGAGACACAAAAGAAAGCAACGCATGACATATCTAGCGGGCTTAAGCAAATGGATGACAGAACAGGGCCTGGGGGAAGTAGCAAAGGGACAGAACTTATTGAGAGCTACAAGGAATAGGAGGAAGTGGAGAGCCATGATCGCTTACGTCCTGAAGGGACATGGTACATAAAAGGAAAGAAGGGAAAGAGAGACAAAGGAAAGCAATGCATGACATATCTAGCGGGCTTAAGCAGATGGATGACAGAATACGGCCTGGCGGAAATAGCAATGGGGCAAAACTTATTGAGAGCTACAAGGGATAGGAGGAAGTGGAGAGCCATGATCGCCTACGTCCTGAAGGGACACGGTACATAAAAGGAAAGAAGGGAAAGAGACACAAAAGAAAGCAATGCATGACATATCTAGCGGGCTTAAGCAAATGGATGACAGAACAGGGCCTGGGGGAAATAGCAATGGGACAAAACTTATTGAGAGCTACAAGGGATAGGAGGAAGTGGAGAGCCATGATCGCCTACGTCCTGAAGGGACATGGTACATAAAAGGAAAGAAGGGAAAGAGAGACAAAGGAAAGCAATGCATGACATATCTAGCGGGCTTAAGCAAATGGATGACAGAATAGGGCCTGGCGGAAATAGCAATGGGACAGAACTTATTGAGAGCTACAAGGACTAGGAGGAAGTGGAGAGCCATGATCGCCTACGTCCTGAAGGGACATGGTACATAAAAGGAAAGAAGGGAAAGAGAGACAAAGGAAAGCAATGCATGACATATCTAGCAGGCTTAAGCAATTGGATGACAGAAGATGGCCTGGGGGAAGTAGGAAAAGACAAAATTTATTGAGAACTACAAGGGATAGAGAGAAGTGGAGGGCCATGATCGCCTATGTCTTTTAGTTTCTTTTAATCCAGCTATTCAAAAGAAATATGACGCTAGTGAAGATGTTGTATCAACACACGTGCGTCTACTGAAATTCTCGCCATACTTACGCAGAAACAAACTTACAAAATATCATGTTACGCTTTTACAGAAAATTTTATCAATCTTCTAATCACTTCTGCTTTTAGCTTCGACCGTCTCGAATTATTTAGTGACTTTGAGGGAAGCTGTTGTCATTATTGCCAATTTTTAACGGGCAGCTAGTTGATTTTCTTTAATATTTGTTACTTATTTTATCTCAAAACTTTCGACTGTTTACGGTGCAGCAAATTGGAACGCTGAAATATCTTCGAATTCTACTTAAACTCCTACGTCAGGCACTTGCGACGCGTTATTATTTAAGCTAATTTTAAACCACTTATTATTATTATTACCTTTGGTTTGGTTTCTGTTGTATACACATTTCCTTCTGGGTCCCAACCAGAGACCTAAAATCAGAGATGGCTTCATGAAATCTGCCATTGACATTATTTTTTACATTAGTAAATATACTATGACCACACACAAAGATAAAGCTCTTCGTAATGCGTGAGCTGTACGTGCGAGTACAATTTTTTGTATTTGTTTCAGGCATGGACTACCAGAAATCCCTTCAATGAGTCTATCGGAGCTTTTTCCAATCAATTTGACCACTCCAACAACAGCTGGAAATATTGATGTCCTCATATATCACATTTTGGAGATTTTCATTTCAAGATCCTTGTATTTTGATAGATTCTTTGCAGTTCTTATAGGTATATATCATGAAAATCGATGTCTGTCGGGCAGGAATTAAAGAAAGCATTACTAATGAAACAGAAGCTATTATATGTATAATGAAGATAATTGTGTTAATAATCTTCTAATAGGATGTGCAAATAGCGTAAGAGTTATAGACGCGGAAAATGGAATCGACGTACCGAGTTCTAATTCCGGCCTAGTCTTTTGCGTTCATTTTCGCACATGCCGTTAGTAAATTGTATAAAAAACCCCACTTCTCGCTTCCATCCCAGCTATAGGTTAAATAGCAGTGTAGATTATACTCTATAGTCTTGGGTGGCAGCTAACCGAGAAGAAAATCCACTTTGAATTCACAGCCGCAGGGAAGACAGCGGTAAGCCACTCTGCTACCTATTCCAAATAGTCAAGGCTATTTGTAGATATTAAAAGAAACTATGGAAGCCGTTATCGCCTAAATCCTGAATTGACATGGCATTTTACGTAACAAAAGAAAAAGAAGCTATATGCGAAAGTATTATTTTTAACACACTTGACATCCGTTGTAGTGAGGAATATGTTCTCAAGTTCTGACTTATGAAGATGTCTTCACAAGCAGATAAAGTTTATAACGTCGTGTTGGGGTGCCTCCTAAGGCAGATGGTCGACAAGCGTCGGTGTTGGGAAGAAACCCCATGTTTCGTTTCACTGTTGACGGGTACTTTTCATCTTTTACCCCCAAAGATTGTGGGAGTTGTGTTTATACCGGTAACACACGCGCATACTCAATCACATAAACACGTACGCACTTATGCACACATTTATAAAAATAATACCTATACTAATTATATATCTATACAAACACACATTTATATATATATATATATATATATAAATTAATAAATAAATATACATAAATATATTGTCATCCACAGACAGACTGTTTCGCTGTATCACAGCTCATCAGTGTGGATAGACGTCTAGTTGCCTCTAGCTAGGATCGAAACCCGACTGAATTGGCGTCAGTCGGAGATTCTACCACTAATGCGTTGGCGCACAGTAGGGACGAAAATGAATTTAAGCGTATTTATTTTTAGATAAACACACAGTGACTGAGAGAATTCAATTCGATTTAGCGAAGAGTCTTGCATTATTAGCCGTAATAGTCACTGTTTACAAACCCACACTTCCTCCCCAGAGAGCTCAACCGAAATAAATTTTTCAGGAGCATATATATTGTCATAGTCTTAAGGTGTACTATATTTATAAATAATTAGAAATATAGTTTTAAGGTGTGCTATATTTATGGAATAAAGTGCTCAATTTCAGAGAGATGGAGCGTATGTATATATAAAAATGAATATTGAAGTCAACACTCAGAGGCGAAAGTTTCATGCTAGACGCAATTGTCAGGCCATCTGACCTGGCCTAACGATTGCGTCTAGCATGAAACAACTTGTAGCCTCTGAGTGTTGACGTCAATGTTCACTTATATATATAGTTTACCCATAGCTTTAAGACAGACAAAAAATATATACCTACCTTTCCAAAAAGTCATTAGTGTGAAGTGAACTCAACAGCGTGATACGGAATTTGAATTCGACTATCTCGTTCCATACACATGGTATACATATCACAATCTGTGTGTATATATATATATATATATATATATATATATATATATATATATATATATATATATATCCATATAAATGTAAAAATGAGAGCGAATAGAGTCCAATTACAACGTTCGTAACACAAATTAAAAGCGGATTCAATACAAAGTAGAGCAATATTCTTTATTTTAGGATATTATACATGTCAAAAAAACGCTACACAAATAATATTTCTAATATTTTTTGATGTAATATCCCAAAATAATATATATATATATATATATATATATATATATATATATATATATATATATATATATATATATATATATATATATATATATATATATATAAAAATGTGTTTAAATTGCGCTTCTAGTTTATCAGAATGTGTACTGAGAATTGTTGAACTCGACTCATAATGTGATATATATATATGTATATATATATCACAGTTGACTGATATCTGTCTCCCTTTTTCTCTCTATCTATTTATCCATATATATTTATCCATTATCCACTGTGCCATGTGTCCTTGAGTACACATGGCACAGTGGATAAAGGCGTTGGTTGGATCCAGTGACAGAACCCAAAGAGTGTGAGTTCAATACCCGGTTAAGGCAGTGGAGAACTTTCAAAGGGAAATTAACAGGAGATAACTGCATTCCATCAAACGTGTAACTAGAACAGTCTACCCCAGTGTATACACCAATTTGATTCTTATAAGGATGTAGCGTGGCAGAAGGATACTGTTAAGGTTGGAAAGTGATGTTGTGCAGCTCCAGGCCAGATGTGATAGCAACATTCCATTGTCGATCTAATCTGACTCTTGTAAAGATGAAGCATGGCAGAAAAGTGAGTTCCTGTCCAGACGTGACAGCAATAATCCAGTTTAGGTCTCATTTAACTCTTATAAATATAGCAGGTGGATATTTTCTGGGTGGATAGAATGAGCCGACCATTTTTTCAACATCTTATGCAATAGATTGTACATATGAGTTCTACTTGAGTTCTGGTGTGAAACTAAGACGCAATAGACGTTCGTTGAGCCTCATTGAGTGAGCAACCGTTTCAATATGACTGGGAAAAGTAATGGTTTCAATAAGTTCAGTTATGTTGAGTTCATTTCTGCCAGTGGAGGAAAACGAAATTATGAAGTGTACAGCTGTTTAGCGATTTATTTCTTCAAATTTATGGTACTCTGCTCTTAAGGTTAATTCGGTTGCTAAATAGAAATTACGACAGTTATACATCGATAAATTATTGAAGAGTTGGCACATTCGATTATCTAAGAAGAGTTATTTTGTCTTTCTTTCACTTTCTCAGTTTTCTTCCCCGCTCCTTTTCTTTCTTTTTTCTTTCTTTCTTTCTTTCTTTCTTTCTTTCTTTCTTTCCTTCGTTGTTTATTTCCTTTCTTCCTTCTTTCTATTTCACTTTCTTTCTTTCTTTCTTTCTTTCTTTCTTTCTTTCCTTCCTTCACTCCTTCTTTCTCACTTTCTTTCTTTCCTTCTTTCTTTCTTTTTCTTTCGTTGTTTATTTCCTTTCTTCCTTCATTCTTTTTCACTTTCTTTCTTTCCTTCACTCCTTCTTTCTCTCTTTCTTTCTTTCTTTCTTTCTTTCCTTCTTTCTTTCTTTCTTTCTCGCTCTCTCTCTCTTTCGTTGTTTATTTTCTTTCTTTCTTCTTTTTCACTTTCTTTCTTTCTTTCTTTCTTTCTTTCTTTCTTTCTTTCTTTCTTTCTTTCCTTCACTCCTTCTTTCTCACTTTCTTTCTTTCTTTCCTTCTTTCTTTCTTTCTTTCTTTTTCTTTCGTTGTTTATTTCCTTTCTTTCTTCTTTCTTTTTCACTTTCTTTCTTTCCTTCACACCTTTCTCACTTTTTCTTTCTTTCCTTCTTTCTTTCTTTCTTTCTTTCTTTCTTTCTTTCTTTCTTTTCTCTCTCACTCTCTCTTTCTTTCGTTGTTTATTTCCTTTCTTCCTTCATTCTTTTTCACATTCTTTCTTTCTTTCCTTCACTCCTTCTTTCTCTCTTTCTTTCTTTCTTTCTTTCCTTCTTTCTTTCTTTCTCTCTCTCTCTGTTTCTTTCGTTGTTTATTTTCTTTCTTTCTTCTTTTTCACTTTCTTTCTTTCTTTCTTCCCTTCACTCCTTCTTTCTCACTTTCTTTCTTTCCTTCTTTCTTTCTTTCTTTCTTTCCTTCACTCCGTCTTTCTCACTTTCTTTCTTTCCTTCTTTCTTTCTTTCTTTCTTTCCTTCACTCCGTCTTTCTCACTTTCTTTCTTTCCTTCTTTCTTTCTTTCTTTCTTTCTTTCCTTCCTCCTTCTTTCTCCTTTCTTTCTTTCCTTCTTTCTTTCTTTTTTCTTTCTTTCCTTCCTCCGTCTTTCTCACTTTCTTTTCTTTCCTTCTTTCTTTCTTTCTTTCTTTCCTTCACTCCGTCTTTCTCACTTTCTTTCCTTTCTTTCTTTTTCTCTCTCTCTCTTTCTTTCGTTGTTTATTTCCTTTCTTTCTTCTTTCTTTTTCACTTTATTTCTTTCTTTCCTTCACTCCTTCTTTCTTTCCTTCTTTCTTTCTTTCTTTCTTTCTCTCACACTCTCTCTTCCTTTCGTTGTTTATTCCCTTTCTTCCTTCTTTCTTTTTCACTTTCTTTCTTTCTTTCTTTCACTCCTTCTTTCTCACTTTTTTCTTTCTTTCCTTCTTCCTTTCTTCCTTTCTTTCTTTCTCTCCCTTTTCTTTCTTTCACTTTCTCAGTTTTCTTCATCGCTCCTTTTTTTCTTCCTTTCCTCCTATTTCTTTCCTTTGTTCTTTCTTTCTTTCTTTCTCACTTTCTTTTTTCTTTCATTCTTTCTTTCCTTCGCTCCTTCTTACTTTCTCACTTTCTTTTTTTCTTCCTTTCTTTCTCTACTTACTCTCTCATTTTCTTCTTTCTTCTTTTCTCTTTCTTTTCTTAGTTCCTTCTTACTTTCTTCCTTTCTTTCTTTCTCTTCTTTTCTTTCTCTACCTTTCAGTCACATTTTCATTCGTTCATTCTTTCTGTTGTGTGGAAAGCCTGACTAACCCACTCTACACATCTCTATTGAAACATAGACTAGTCCATCCGCTATGAGCCGAACGTCTGCTCATGGAACAGAGACAACAAGTGGTTTGCAATGGCGTAGCGATCTTCAGTCGTACGCTTGCCGCAATGAACTACTGTATTTTCAGTTCATGTTCTCGTGTGATGAAACCATTCTTCAATCAACCTTTTGTTCCCAGCGTTTCCTTACAGTCTGACAAACCAGCAACTATGAGCGTTCTACAAACTTTATAACATTTTCTTTTATTACCTCCCCTTTCCTTTTAGTTTTTCTCCTTTTGGTTCTTCTGTTCTCTTTCTTTCTTTCTTTCATTACACTGGTCCACCAAACATCTAATTTCAGGCTGCTGAATCTGAAAATGTCCTTACTTTTTCTTGGTTAGCTACCGTTTTTGCTTTACAGAAAGGCCTTCTGTATATATGATATTCACCGATGGCAATATTTCTCAAAATAAAGTCGTAAAAACCTCTCAATTTGTATTTAAACCAATAAATATTGGTCTATTTATAGAGAAATACTGTTTGTGCAATAACAATCAGATCCTAAGTCTTGAAAAATAACACAATTGAATATACCAAGACCAACAAGTATTTTCATCAAATCATTTAATAAACTAACAGCAGAAATAAAACCTTCGTGAACATAAGAACTATGGTAAACATTTTCTCTTTCTTGATTGTCTGTCATGTTTAATGTTATTTAAGTCCCTTTTGATACTCCAGCAGTATCATGTACAAAGAAATAATTGCATTCAATTGGGATGTCTTTAGCTGGAGTTTCTTTCCAACTGTGAAAACAAAATGCTTTCAACGTGCTTGGTTTCTTTCAGTAGTGAAGGGATAAAAGTGATGGAATAAATTTATGAATATCAAACAGAAGATTCAGTTTTTGATGTCACCTTAATTATGAGGGTTACTAAAATGTATTACTCATAAAGTTTATCAGTTAATTAGAATTTCGAAAATAAATTGGAAAATCTCGGTACTTCTATTTTAAAATTTTTGACTCAAAAACACTTTTCTCTTATAGAAATAGTTTATTTCCGGTGGCTGACATGAATTGCTTGGCCTACATGAAAATTGATGAATTTCTACGGCCTTTATAAACTAAATTTTGCGGGGTTTTTTTTTCCAAAAATGAGCAATTTCAGTAGATCAAAAAACGCTAGCTAACCATGAAAACATAAGGTCATTTTCGGAATCAGCACCAACAAATTAGCTAAAAATGTTTTGTTTCTTGGCACCAAAAATCGTGTTGACCAGTGTTTTCCGCGGTTTTGAATTGGATATATATATATATATATATATATATATATATATATATATATATAAAGATATTTTGTAGGTACAAAATTTAATGATCGAAATAAAAGTATAAAATATTACAAGACATATTAAAACAATATTAAATAATAAAAAAAAAAACTCAACAACAAGAGGTGGGGAGCAACTGGTTTCACTCCTGCTCTTCAGGCTTCCACGGGAGATTCAAAATTAAAACAGAGAAATGTACAATAAGAATAGGTGGAAAAAAAAAAAAAAAAAAATATATATATATATATATATATATATATATATATATATATATATGCAGGAAGGAATCTCTGTGGAAGCCCTGAAGAGCAGGGGCGAAACCGGTTGCTTCCCCCCTTGTTGTTAAGTTTTTTTTATTATTTAATATTGTTTTAATATGTCTTGTAATATTAAATTTTATACTTTTATTTCGATCATATATATATATATATATATATATATATATATATATATATATATATATATATATATATATATATATATATATATATATATATATATATATATATATATATATATATATATATATATATATATATATATATGGTCTATACATATTGACCAGTGTAATACTTCGTTGGAGGTGGGGTATTGTTTCTCCTTTTGCTTTCTTTTTTTTTTTCTTTCTTTATCTATTGCATAGCACACGCATATAGTGTTCAGTCGTCATCTTTCTTTTATTATTTTCATATATTGCTTTTTTTATGGATCACTTTCGTCTCAATCCTTCTAAGCGTCAAAATTATAATTCCCCTCCTTTTTTCACCTGCTTCTTTCAGTCACTTTGCTTACGGCCATATCACGCTGAAACACCGTACGATCAGCGAAGTTAAGCAACATCGAGCCTGGATGAGATACCAAAAGCTGTATACTTGTATATGCCGGGAGTGGTGTATTCATATGCAAATCTCCACCATATAAATAGCACTTGATACAGCAAGGGGCTAAACAAATTCTAACCTTTGCCTGAGATTTATATTGAATATTAGCCAAAGCCCCAAGAAGTATCTCTCCCTTTGGAGGGGGCTGGATTTATACCCCAGTATTTGAGGCGTCCCTAAAAAGGGAAATTTAGCGCATTATGACCGTTAAGCTCACTTTAAACCTTTGCCCTTGTGTCACATCTGGTTACGACGTGGGCGCCCTGATAAATGCCACAAATCTTAACCTTGTAAACGAAAGTACTAAAAATAATAGTGAATACTTTTAACTAATTATAGTTTACAATATTCTATTCACTACTAATTCTTGGTTCGGATATCAGCATGGAAAAGGTAGTAAATCCTAAAATTCTAGATTTAGATAGTAAGACCTCCGAGGCAGAGAAAATATGGATAACGATTCCGAATTGGAAATCGGAGGGTCGAGTTTCAATTCCAATCGAATTCGTTATGTTCACTTACGTGCAAATACCCTCGGGAAAGATGTGAATCCACATTTCCTCCTCATCTCCCCACCTATGGATTAATTAGCAGGACTTCAATCAATAAATCATCATTATCTCACAAAAACGTTTACAATCTAAAAAAAATCATGGCTTTAAATAACTTACAAATGGTTGATAAACCGTAAAAACAGATCAATCCCTCAAACAACTTCTTCTCCCTCTTCTACTACATCTCTTTTTTTTAGGTTTCCGAATTTGCAATCACTGACGCGAGGCGGGCGCCCATATGTGTGTTTGTTTGTGTGTTTGTTTGTGTGTATTTGTGTGTGTGTTTGTGTGTGTTTGTGTGTGTTTGTGTGTTTGTTTGTGTGTGTTTGTGTGTGTGTGTATGTTTGTGTGTGTTTGTGTGTTTGAGTGTCTGTGTGTTTCAGTTTTTGTGTGCGTTTGTGTTTTTTGTGTGTATTTTTGTGTGTGTTTGTGTGTGTTATTGTGTCTGTTTCTGTGTGTGTGTGTTTCTCTGTGTGTGTGTGTTGTTTGTGTGTTTGTGCGTGCGTGTTTGTGCGTGTGTTTGTGTGTGAGTGTGTTTTTTGTGTTTGTGTGTGTTTTGTGTGTGCTTGTATCTGTTTTTGTGTGTGTGTGTTTATGTGTGTGTGTGTCTGTGTGCGTGTTTTGAGTGCCTGTTTTGTGTGTGTGTGTGTGTGTGTGTGTGTGTGTGTTTGTTTGAGTGTGTGTCTGCTTGTGCCTATTTTTGTGCGTGTGTGTTTTTCTGTGTGTGTGCTTGTGTCTGTTGTGTGTGTGCGTGTTTACGCGTGTGTGTTTTTCTGTATGTATGTGTTTGTGTGTGTGCGCGCGTGGGTGTGTGTGTGTGTTTGTGTGATTATCTAACTTTTGACATTAAATCAATCGCAGTGCATGTCTCAAGAGACATATGTTAAGTTACAGTGACGGCCACATAGGAATGCTAGACTATATAACAGATGGTCTACCCTAGTTAGAGAAATGACGTTCTAACGGCAACGATTGCAGAAGACATTCAAACGACATCAAAGAGTCGCACAAGATATCTGTAACTTTCATTGCCTTTGCAACTAAGTCATACGTCACGTTTACTAAAAGATCTATGCCACACCTACTTATAAATTTTTGACATTTGAACCCTGAATTTACATAGCCAAACATGAAAATCATGTCCAGGGGATTACGTAACAAAGTTTATTCGTTGTTTAAAATGAAGCGTGTGTGATTTTCAGGTGATGATCGGGTGTCACCAAATCACCAGACGAAATACATTCCTTATTTCCACCAGTTCTAAACTTCTCGACTAAAATCCGCCACGCCACGCCCATTGTAGCAAACAACCCTCATCCCCTTCGTATTCCATTGGTGAGATATAAGTACCACTTGAGTAGCTTCTTCCCTGGAACCGCCACTTTTTGGAATCAACTTCCAAGAAAAAGCTTTTCCGATCACTGCAATCCTAAACTCTTCAAGTCTAGATTTAACCGTTATTCTCCCCACATATGCCAATAAACTGTGCCTCTTACTCTGTAACCTGTTACCACGAGTGGCTATGGCTTGTACGCTGCGGTGTGCATCATTGTAAAACGATCTAAAGCAACATCAGATTTTTCGAAGACACTTTGCAAATCTATCTGATATCATCGGTATGGTTAGTCGTTTCCAAGCATGTCTGTCAGCTCAGACCCATTTGTGTTTCTTCAATAACCACAGAGACAAACTGTGGTCTATAATACAGCTACACTGAGCAGGCATTACTTAGAGTTCAAGTATGCATCCCGCCAAAGTTGAAATCAGGGGTTTTCTTCTTTTATAATGGTTGCCAGCCACGGCTAGAAAATTCAGTTATTCTTGCTATTTAATTCATACCTTGGGGGAGAATAATTGAAGTCTTACCTTTCCCGACGGTATTTGTGCTAAAGTGACTTTAACGATCTCGGCCTGAATTGTTTTGTTTTGTTTGTTTGTTTTTTTTGTTTTTGTTTTTTTTGTTGTTGTTTTTTTTTTTTTTTAAGCGAGCAGGAATGCCCCTAGTACGCAAGGGGTTACAGAGGACTGAGAACAAAAGTAATGAGGTGTGTTTGAGGAAAGGATACAGAGAAGGACGGGAAACAAGATCAAGGTATCAAAAGATGTCGATTGACATTACACTTGAATATTTGAAGATTATAGTTATCAGGGAAGCAAACAAGAGGAAGGGAGTTCCACTGTCGGGAAGTGCGAGAGAAGAAGCTGCTTGAGTAGAAGAGGTGGTTACATTTAACTGTTTCGACAGTGAAAGGGTCGGACCGAGATGTCAACCTAGTAGCACGCTTAAATTCATGCAGTCTGGCAACCAGTGAAAGTAGCTCGTCGAAACAGTTGCCGTGAAAATACTTGTAGAAGAGACAGAGTGATTGCATGGCACGTCTGTGAGAAACCGACTGTAGATGAGATGCCAGGTCAGGACCTATCGCATTGCGTATTCGTCTCTGGATTTTGTCGATGACCTCAAGACGTACAGCGAGAGCACCAGACCATATATGACAGCAATATTCCATGCATAAACGGATGATTGATTTATAGATTTGAAGAATGGACTCAGACGAGAAAAACTTTCTGGCATGACATAGAGAACCAACTTTTTTGTGGTAGATGAAGCTATTGATTCAATATATTTGTTCCACTTCATGTCAGCAGACAGCGTGAAACCGAGCAGGAGGCGCTCTCGAGGAGTTGTTCATCAGCCATTCTGGTTTGAAGAAGGAAGGGTTCCCTGAGATGGGTAAAGAAGATCAGTTTAAAAGATTTAAAAGTTATATTTACAGGGTGGGGGAGAATGCTCAGTCTGGTAGATAGAGCTTTATAGATACAGTGTGAATGATAGGGATCATTACTACATTATGATTGTAAGTTTCACTTCTCAATCGATCTTGTACAAAGTACGTTTAACGGCATGGTTCATGTACTCGTTTATGCTATGGAAGTGATGGGATACCAGTAGATGGAAACAGCGTTATGTCCCTTTATACCACATCCGAAAGGTGGTCTAAGAGATCCGGTGACTGTGGAGGCCATTTTAACACAGAAAAACTCATTGATGTCCACCATGAACCAATCTGCTACAGGTTTGAACTAGCTTCATTCCTGATGTATTCCTTTGATAAAAAAGGTATTCTAATGCGAAAGTTTTTCCCCAAGAAATGCTACTTTCTAGAACAGACTCCCACGTGGATGCTTTCCGGCTTCTTGTCAGTCAAGTTTGATCTTCAAAAATTTAAATGCAATGTCAGTATTTATCTAATGTCTTCCTGATTACTCTTCTATTATTCTCAATGAAACATTTGGCATTCATTGATCGAGCAAATGTTGCTGTTTTCGGTTAAAGTTTATAAAATATTACTCTTTTTTTCAGGAAAATAGTTTTTTTAAAGTCCAGTAGCTGTTATCGCTCTTTACAGTATTGAAGGGTGTTTACTTCCAAACATTTTATTTGAAGTAGTGTTGAACGTCAATGCTCTATGTGCTATCCATTTTAGTTGTTGCTGCTGTTGGTTGTCTTCAAGTAGGAACCACATCACTTGATGTTTATCAACCGTAATATAAGGTACAGTTTTTTATTTGTGATTCTGTAACGCCAGTCCATAATATTCAAAGAAGAATGATATTTATCCCAACCCTCAAAGCCTTTTCTTAACCATTGATCTTTAAAAAAGCAGTTGTATACAGCTGGCAGTTTAGGTATTTCTAAACGACTTTGCCGACATCCATGACATCCAGATGAAAGTCTTGATCTAATGAGGCGATTTAAGAAAATAAAGTTTTCAGGTTGATGTCTTCGTTTTGTAGCAATATGCAACGTTAAATAAAACTACCTCTGGCACACACCTTGATCCAATCTGCCACTATTTTTTTTATATGAAACGGTGATTTGTCCAACTCGAATGAGCCACTGAAGGATAGGTGCCTCGTAACCATAAAATGAGACATGTGGTCAGCTACCTAAGGTAGTTTGCGGCATTTAAATGAATTTCTATTGGTACCAACATTCTCAGTGTATGGTAAATGTAATTGCAATATTAGCTGTTTCCTTATAAGGAAACAGTATTTATTGACCGAACATCTTGCACTACTGCCAGTTGAAATTTATACAATCTAGCTCTTAAAACATTTTTTCAGAAATATAGGTTTCTCAGGTTTAGTAGCTGTTAGATCTCTTTCCTCTATTGATTGGGGGTTTCCTTACTAACCTTTTGTTTGAAGTGGTGTGGAAGGCTAATATATTGATTATATCATTATTTCCTCTTTATGTTAAACTGTTCAGAATCATGCTACCGTTCAAAACCCTCATGTGGTACATTTTCTATTACCTGGTGCAGTTCTTTATTTGTGATTCTGTATTGAGGATGTGGGGTCTTCAACAAGGCACATAGGCTTCATTCGCTCAAAGCCATTTTAACCATTGATCTTAGAAAGCGGTTATATACAACTGACATTTTAGATATTTCTGAATGTGTTTGGCGCCATACATAAAATTCGTATGAAAGTCTAGACCTAACGAGGCTATTTATGAACACGACTCGAGTTTAGTAACAACTTGCGGAATTGGGAGAAACTACCACTAGCACAACCTATCCTATGTTCAATTTCTTTTTCTCCTTTACTAAATTTGTTGTAACTGATTCATACGCCAAGGTCTCTGAAGTATTTAGTATTTACAAATTCCTCATCCTGAATTTTTATGATTCCAATTGCAGATCATGGTTTTCTATTTTGGAAAGGTTTATCTTGAGTCCCATTTCTTGGAACACTTGGTAGAGGATGTTTTCATTTTTATGATGGATTCAGGGTATCAGCTCCATCACTGCTTTCATTCCAATTCCAGATTATAGTTTCTGTTTTGGAAAGGTTTATCTTGAGTCCTATTTCTTGGAACACTTAATACAGGATATTGATTTTCTGTTCAGGATCATTCTTATTCTCTCTATGAATACCTCTGTCCTCAGCTTATTCTCACCACCCACATCATCAGGCCATTAATCTCGAGTGGGGGAGCTAAAACAGAATCACTGTTTTCTGTTGGTAGATTCGTTTTGGATGTGATATAGAATGCTTAAATGATCAGTGTTCATCTCTTCATATCTGTGTTCGTAAATGCGCAAATCATAGTCGAGGCGAATATTAATAGTCTGGGACACTTATATCTTCCTTGTGGTGTTCCTGGTGAGGTTTGAGATGTTTATGTGTTGGGGGTCCTCACTAGACATTTCAGATTCTGTTGACTTAGAGAGTTCCTCTATTTGATCGATGCATTCAGTGTATTGGCAAACTGATTTCTAATGAATAAAAAAGGAAGTATCTATTGATGCATACCATTACACAACAAAACTTAATCGTTGGCAAGACATATACATACTTCCACGGTGTTTACATCAAATTCTGTCCCAACCACCCGAATATCGCAGTAGAAATTGAAATATCACAGTAGAAAACGTTTTCCCATCCTTTTCTGTGATTCTTGGCGAATTATGAGTCCTTGGTATGACGATAAACTGCATCCGCATCCTGGGTAAGACAATAAACTACGTCCAGCAGCAAGGCCTCTGATCAGGAGATTTTGAGGAACGTGGAACCACCTCTTAATTGCTGGTGTTCCCAGGTTCACCCTGACCCGGTATTTTAAGAAGAGAAATCCTTTTTTTTAAAAAAAAAAAAATTAGTATCAGCAATAAATATTTGAAAAAAGAAAATGTTACCAGAAATAAAAATCTTTGAGGTTATTATGCCACAAAACAAAACAAACTATAAATTTTTCAAAAAATATTACCAGCTATACATTTTTGAAAAAAAAAAAGGAACTTTTGTCGGCATTAAATAACCCATTGTGGTTGATATGCCGTAAAACAAACCAAACCAATCTTAGGGAATTATAGCCCCAGTTTCTTCTTCTTATCATCTGCTTCAAGTTTCGACGTAGTGTGTCTTCATGGATGTTCTTCGTTTTAAAGAATGCCTTTCTATCAGCTTGAACCAGTCTGATCATTCTCCTCCAGCCTCTTTAATCAATAAAGGATTTCCGGCCACAGAATTAATCTTTACTGATTTTTTTTCTTTTTTTCTGATCATTCTCTGTAAACCCTGAGCCGCCCGTCTGGCATCAATGACCATGACGCGATCAAAGTCACTTGCTTAAGCTTTGTTTCCCATACACACGTATGAACTGGAATTCAACACGTCACCATGGCAATGTTTAAATGCTTATATCCATTGAATTACTGTAACGCCATTGGCTGATTAGAAATTCGAATAAAAGCATTTATTCCCGTGTATTTAATTAAGTAACCATTGAGTGTATACACGCTTAAACACACACTCGTTTTTAAAAAGAAAGAGACAGATAATACTGGCAAACCAGATCTTATTCTGAACACAAGCCATTTGCGTTAAAGATGATTATGGTGTGTCTTGCTTAGTGGCTGAAATTGTTGCTACCTGGTCTCGGAGGTCTGTGCTCGACTCCACGTAAAAAATCAGGATACCGATCTTTCAAGTAGACAGTTCCTCCCAATTCCTATTTAATTTTCTTTTAATTTTGGGTTTTGTGCTCTACTAATTTCAACTCAGAAAATATTGATACTGAATGTCGTCAGGAGATCGATTGATTGATTTCAAATAGAAGATAAATGTCGAAGTAAATTTTGTTTTAAAAGTAGGGCAAGAAAGGGAAAAACCCCAGTGAAAAGTGAACAGACAGGACAAATATCCAACCGCAGAAATCCTGGCCCCACCGAGACGGTTTTTATTTTAGAGAAAATAAATACGAGAATAAATTGTTGGCGGATATTCTCGCGAGATCTCGACTGAGTGAGATTGATCCAAAATGGAGATAGTGAACTTCTGGCGCCAATAGACATTTTTCTTGTTGTTGCGTTTTGTTTTTCTGTTACTATTTGGGGGGGGGGTATGCCCTTCCCTATTTTTCCTTCTCTATTTTTTCTTCCCTATTTTTCCTTCTCTTTTTTCTTTCTCGTTATTCCTTCTGTTTCTTTACTACTTTATTGTCCTCCCCTATTTTTCCTTCTCTTTTTTCCTTCCCTATTTTTCTTTCTCCTTTTCACTTCCCTATTTTCCTTTCTCTATTTTTCCTTACCTATTTTTTCTTCTTTTTTCCTTCCCTATTTTTCTTTCTCTTTTTTCCTTCTCCCTTTCTTATTCTCTATTTTCCCTTCCCTAATTTTCCTTCTCTTTTTTCCTTCCCTATTTTCCCATCAGTACTTTTCCTTCCCTACTTTTTCTTCTCTTTTTCCTTCCCTATTTTTCCTTCCCTATTTTTCCTTCCCTATTTTTCCTTCTCTTTTTCTTTCTCGTTATTCCTTCTGATTCTTTAATACTTTATTACCCTTTTCTTTTTTTTCTCTTTTTCTTTTTCACATTTCTATATCCATTTTGATTTATTTATGTATTCATTCATTTTCAACTGTTTTTCTCGATTGCGTTTCTTTCCCCTGTTCTTTCCTTCTTTTTCTGGTTGTCTTTTTTTTTACATTTCTTTTTTCATTCTTTCTTTCTTTCGTTTGTTGTCTCATTCTCTCATTTCATATTTTGTCATTGTTTGCTTTCTGTCTTACAATTACGGTTTTTTCGTTCTTTTTTTATATTTGTCTGCCCTAATTTTCATTTTTTTTCTCTTTCTTTTTATTCCTTCTTTTTCTCTTTCATTTTCTTCTCTTTCCTCTTATTCTTTCTTTTTCTCTTTCATTTTTCTCTCTCTTTTTATTCTTTCTTTATCTCTTTCATTTGTCTCTTTCTTCTTATTCTTTCTTTTTCTCTTTCTTTTTTCTCTTTCTTCTTTTTCTTTCTTTTATTTTTTCCTCCCAATATCAATTTATCTGAAATTTCTTAACATTCCCCATCTTATCGCTTCAATCATTCCCTCTTTCTTTATTCTTCCTCCTTTCTTTTCTGTCTAATTTTCCTTTCTAACTTCCTTTCCATAATTTTCTCTTGACCAATATAATTTTCGGCTCTTTTCTTCCAATTTTTCTTCTTTAATATGTGATAATGTGTTTAAAATAGGATATACACCCTTGGGTAAATTAATTGAAACAGCCGCTTTAGTTTCCTTTCTTTCGCCATTCGGTCAGTCTTAGACCCACTCGAGTGACAGGGTGTAACCGATTTTTATTTTTTCCTCAGATTAGGTCATTTGCAGTGGTGGGCAATTATATGAATCTATTTTCGGGGTATGTGATGAAATTTGTTTGGCCTTGAAAAAATATTGCATCAGACTTTTATGGCATCAGATTTTTATCACGCTGACATTGTTGTCTCGACTGACGATTAGTTGTCCTATGACCATTGTCTTCGATAGACGTTACTCTAAGGAAGCGTACGAAAATTGTAAAGCTCCATGAACACTGGCAAGCCTTACCAGTGAACAAATCAAATTACTATAGACCGGCCCGGGAACTCTCCTGATTTAAATCCAATTGAGAATCTGTGGTGACTCAGCAAGGAACGACTTCACGGAATGGACGAACATGTGCACTGGTTCATGTTTTATTGGAGAAATGGGAAAAAAGTAAATAATAGCGGAATTATTTGTTTTGTTTCAATTAATTTGCACATGGGTATAGAATCCCGATAAAGTTTTTAAGAAAAGTATATACGAATTTCTTGCTTTCAGACCATTCCGAAAATGAAATGGGGAATTTACCTTTTGATAAAAAAAGCTGGGGAAAATATATTAATAACTTTCGACCTGAACTAAGAATTATAAAGAAAAAATAGAATAAATATTAATGGATTTTTAAGTCACTGATTTTTCTTTCTTCTTTAAGCATGAGAAACGTCAGCTTAGGCACAATGTACGATGATTGATTATTTAAGTAGGACCAGGAATAAACACGTTTATTTATTTCGTTTTTGAATCTGATGAAGCCTACAAGGACCAAGAAGTGGTAGAGAACAATGATCACCCACTTTCTGAAGGTACACAGTACATAGAAGAAGAATATATATTCACTAATATCGTATATCGATATATTGTCATTTATTATATTGATATAATATATAATAATATACAGATAGGTTGCTTCTTGAACTTATAATCCAGTTATGTGGTTAAATTCTGAAATAGACTATAAATGACACACTATCAGACATTTAACCATACTTCGGAAGATAGGTAGATAGATAGACAGACAGACAGATTTGAAGTTTAGAGAGTTCTCACAATCTGGCAACAATTAGCTTTACAAGTGATCACCCATAGCAAAGAATCAGCGAGATTGAATATCCAGTTTCTTATGGGCGGGAACGGCAGTTCCGGTCGTCAAAGACGAAAACAAAAAGAGTTCGACGAGCGAGGAGAATGTCATTGACTGTGCATATTTTAAGGCATGATGCGCCATTTTTTGATTGAATTTTTATGGGGTTGAACATCGGAAATGAAATAATCTTGTTCCTTTCCTGAACGTTTTTCGCTCTTTTAGTGTGTGCATATCACTCCACGTACGCTGCGACCTCAAGACCCGGCGGAAGAAAAGGACTGGCGACGCACAGAAAAACAACGGGCGCCCTTCTCATCTTGAAAGCCAGCTATTGTTTCAAAATAAACGGACGAAGCAGACGTTGTGCCCGAAACATGTCTCATCATTCATGTTGTTTGTCTCTTCTTTGATTTCTCCACCCTGTCTGTTTTGTCGATAAGTTTACACGTTTTTTCTCACTGTTTGTTTATTTCAGCGAGATTCGACGACTGTTGTATTTAAAGAAGAAAGTTCAACAGAATGTGACCGCGTAGCGTGGCGCTGATATGAAAGTCTTCAGCTCTTTAAAAAGCAATGTTCTTAATATGATATATATATATATATATATATATAGAGAGAGAGAGAGAGACAGAGACAGAGACAGAGACAGTGAGGAGGAGAGAGATTGAGAGAGAGACTGAACAGATGAAATTAGATAGAGAGAGAGAGAAAATTCCATCTGTTCAATCTCTCCTTCACTATCTATCTGACTGAACAGATGTCATTTATATATTATATATATATATATATATATATATATATATATATATATATATATATAACGAGACAGACAGACAGATAGAAAGACAGAGAGGATATACAAAATGAACAGACTGAGATAGATAGATAGATAGATAGATAGATAGATAGATAGATAGATAGATAGATAGATGAATAGGAACAGAGTGAGATAATGAATAAGCGGAGAGAGATATAAATCTTAGCTTAGAGACGTAGCAGGGAAGCCATCACGAAAAGCATATCTCTCTCTTTCTCTCACTCTCTCACACACACATCCGTTCTTTCCACACCCCCCCTCTCTCTCTCTCTCTCTCACACACACACACATCCGTTCTTTCCACCCCCCCTCTCTCTCTCTCTCTCTCTCTCTCTCAATAGACGGGACGATGAATATATAAGATTGGGTACTGATAAATTCTCCACCAATTAACTTTCCCAAAATCTGACCAAATGACTAAACATTGCCGTAAATGTTTCAGTGTCCTTTTAGTTGATAAATTTTACTATCCAAAAAGAAATCGACAAAAGCTTGCAAGGCGAATGTAGTGCAAACACTGACCTTCAACCTTTTGTCTCCTTTTTGTGTATAGCAGAAAATCTGACTAGCTCTCTTCTTGGGTCACGAGCGCTTTTTTAATAAACTGATTCCTAGGAGACTCCGGTTTTCATCTCCTTCTGAAATGAAAGTCTTTAAAACAGGGGTTCTTAAGCGTGGGTAACCATACTCCTTGGGGGTATGGGAACCAAATGCTGGGGTTATGGAACTCGATTTCTGGGTACTGGTAGTTCCCCACCCCTGTGTTGTGTTTGACACATTGCACCAAAACAACAGTAAATACCTTACTAGATTAGTAAAAATCTGTTTTATTGTAGTCGAGGTACTAAATAAAATTTGTACATTTATGTTCTCTTCCTTTTTCTTGTGTAATAAAACTGAATTATAACTTTATTTTGCTTTCAGTAAAAAAATAAAGTTATCAATTCTTATGGTCTTTTTCATGTTCTATTCCTAGCAATCCATATCTAAAGTAAAGTAAATTCAAGCGATTGAAATATTTGGAAGCCATACTGGCAAATAATAGGATTGGTGATAATTATTTCGACAGTCAAGTGAAGCGGGTATGGGACCATATTGGACAATTCATTGGGCGTCTGGAATCATCAAAAGGTTAAGAAACCCTGGTTTAAAGAAAAAAGAAATTGCCTAAAATTTTAATACAAACCAAAAAAAAAAAGTTCGATAAAAATACTATTAGTGACAGACGACCCTTCCTTTTGGCCAGAACTCTTTACGAAATGGCAAATTTCTGCTGACAATGATAAGAAGTTAAGACCAGAAAAACTCGCAAAAGTAACTAAGATTCTCACGAAGAATTATACAAAAAACTGTTTGTTTTAGGGTTTTAGGATTCTTGCCCCAGACATTGTTATAAATTTTGGTGGATGTTTTGAAAATGAAATTCACAGCCCCGATGTTTGCCAAGACTGCTTAGAGTAACTAGAAACATCGTTACTTTGCATAGGTAACCCCAAATTCAAACAAGAGATGAATTGCAACGAACTGCAGGCGAATGTAACGGACTCTACTGGAATTCGAACTCAGCTCTCCAATTTCTCATCCCGAGTCAATGACCATTACAACACGACGAGCATCATCAAAACCGGTGGGACATAAAAAAGACAAAAAAAAGCGAATGTTGTTTGTTTCTTTATATTATACACGAGTAAATTGATCCTCTATGGACAAAGGGGTATCAGTAATGATTATTTGCTACAGAAAACTAAAAAATGCTTCAGAAATTGTTTGATAAGAATGATACGAGCCAGGGAAAAAAGCTTTCCTGTTTAAAAAAAAAACAAAAAAAAAAACGGACAAACTTCTGTTGACGATTATGAAGATTCCTGTCGACTGCTGACGGAAAAAAAGACATTGCAAAAGATGCCTAAAAAAGATCTCCACGAACCGTAGACAAATAATTTATTTGTGTGTTGCGGCATTTTTCGCATGCTACCGTTCAACATACTTATTTTAACCAATGCGAATCGTTGTTGTAGAATCTGTGTCAAAATGTTGTAAAGACAGCGAGTAGCAGTATCGCGTTGCTATGTAAATAGAAACAAAACATTATTGCAGAAATGTTTTTTTGTTATTTTGTTTTGTCTTAATTGAATCTTTTATTGCTTCTGAAGTGGTTGCGACAAACTTTAAATTAAACTTAGATATTTGTTTCATTTCTTGCCGTGTTGAGATAGTAGACAGTGTTCTGTATTTAGTTTTGTCAAGGGTATTTATGTTTTGTTTTTTGTTTTTTTGGGTTTTTTTGTGGTGAATTTTGTAATATTTTCTCTTCGCTTTATATATAAGATAATTAGGAATTTAGAAGGCACCAAAAGAGAAAATAATTTATGAAGGTGAAAATGTATTGATAGTACACTAATTCCAGAAACCCCTACGGTAAATTGATGTCCAAGATCACACACACACACACATACATATATATCAAATATGTGATGCAGTTCAATTTATATTTCATACAAAAAGTAGATTAGTAAAGTTAATGATATAAATGGCGAAAAACATCTTCGCAAACAAAATTATTAAAGTTACATTAACCTACAAACCACTCGATTAATGTTATGATCCTTCTTTTTCATAACTTCAAGTTGTATAAGGTCTTTTTTTATTCTGCTATTACTTTCAGCTGTACATACAGCCATCCTCAGGCATGGAAATTAATTTGAGAATCTGTGATGAATCTGCAAGGAAAGACTTCGTAGAATGAACATTCGAAATAATAATAATGTGCACTGCGTTATGTGTCATTGGTAAAATACGGAAAAAAGTAAATTATTCGGTTTTTTTTTTCACTTAATTTGCACAAGGGTGTAGTGTTCCAAAATATGCTAGGATATAAATGAAAACGTTTGGCGATGGTAGTAATTACATTTCACTCCTGGGAGACGATCGAACCAAAACAAAGCATTAACATGAATTTTGGTTAGTTTACGCATAATTTTGATCCAGATATCCAATAATTTACTCGAAAATTAGAAAAATAGAATAAGAAAATTAAACTGACAGAACGTGTTGATTGATGTTAATAAGGGTGCGTCCGTACGTTGCACACACCAAAACATTGTCGGCCCGACACATCTCCTAAAAGTCTGGCCAGACATCAGTTTTGTTTTAAGAGATTGTTGATAATGGCGAAAATGTCAGTATGAAAGTGCAAACTCATAAGATGGAAGAATGTTAATTACTTGCTCTCTCTCATTCTCTCTCTTTCTACCGTTCTCTTCTTCTTTCTTTATCTCTCCCACGTTCACTCTCTCCTACGTTCACTCTCTCTCCTCTACTTTCTCTGTCTCTCACTCAGTATCTCCTATTTGCTCTCAATTTCTCTCTCTCCTTCTTTCTCCCTTCTGTCATCCATTTTTGTCTTTTTCTCTTTTCCCCACTCTATCTATTTCCATTCTCTTTCTCTCTATTTTTTTTATTCTGCATCTCTTTTCCTTTGTGTGTATTTTCCCTATTCTATCTGTCTTTCTTTTTTTCTTTATTTCTTTGTATCTTTCTCTATCGCTCTTTCTTTCTTTCTCCTCAATCTCTTTTCTCTCTCTTTCTCTGTCTCTATCTATCTCTCTTTGTCACTTTTCTTTCTATATCTCTCTTTTCCTTTCTGTCTTTATTTTCTCTATTCTTTCTCTTTCCTTCTTTCTCTATCTCCCTTAAATAAGTTTATCGAATGGATGCAAAAAAAAAATGTTTCCACCCGACTAGAAAGAGGTTCAAAAGAAAATTCTAATGTCTGGCCATTTGGTCAGATTTGGGAAACTGGTCAGGTTGAGAACTTTTCAGCACCTCCTCATTTACGCCTTAAAAGAAGGACATATAACGCATGCGCGTGGTGGTAAGTGCAAGAGTCAAGTTGCCTGCGGACAACTTTTCTATATACGTGTATCAGGCAAATGTGATTGGAACGGGCGTGAACTGAACACTATACTCGACGACCATACAGAGTAATTCAGAGTTTCCATCCAGAAAGGTGTGGCTGCGACGTATCAACAAAATCAGACGCGCATGGTCGCGCTGTGTACACAGATCAAACGAACGATCAGAACTGACTTTGACGTCAGGAGTAACAACGGCTCACAGCAGACACAAGTGAGATAACCCATGCGGAACAGATGATGTCCCCCTGCTGACATGATATGTGATAAGTGTGCAGTAACGTATTATGTCTGTGCGCGCTCCATATATATATATATATATATATATATATATATATATATATATATATATATACTATGTTTATACGTTGTTTTTTTTATAGATACAAATATTTAAAATATTTATAAACACAAAAAATGTCTTTAAATAATTGTCGGATAATTTGTCCATTTCAGAATTTGTGACGTCATTTGTTTACATTTAGATACTCATCGAGCAGATATGAATGTATGAGAGAAAATCATGGAGAATTGTAGTTTAAAAACAGTAAAATCAACCTTGCTAACCGAAATGCTCTTCTGTTGCTCAATCGGTAAAACACGCCAGGCTATATGACGGTTCCGTATAGGATACAGATTCGATTCCTGTCGCATATTTTCTATGAAAATTTCTTGGATATTCAGGCCGGTAAATGTTATTAATACTGTTTATTATAAACAGAGCATTTACTTAAATATTTGTACCTATAAAAGAAATGTATAAAAATGTCTTAAAAAATATATATATATATATATATATATATATATATATATATATATATATATATATATATGGCGCGTGAAACCATCGCGAGGTCTGCTGCTAAGAAAGTCGTTCCACTGTGTCGTGCAAGACAATTTTCTCTATCCTGAATCTCTCTTATTTATATGTCTACCATTCTTCCATGCCTTGAATATTGCTGCCACATAATGCCCGGTGTTCTGGCTGCATATCTAGAGATCCTTGATAAAATCCAAAGAAAAATCCGCAACGTTATTGGTCCTGACCTGGCATCTCACCGTCATTATGTCGCTTCCCTGTGCCTTTAAATACTTTCATGGTAATTGCCCGGATGAACTCTTCACTATGGTACCTAGACTTTAAAAATTTAAGCGTAGTGCTTGGTTGGTGGTGGCAAGGTCTCATCAATACACTGCTGGATTGGCTATATATATATAACTATATATTTTTTCTATCGCCCTTCTCGCTTGATGAACTCTCTTCAGGCTCTATGCTTTCTAGCCAACTTTGAACTTCAAAAATTTAAATGCGACGTCAGTCTTTATCTAATGTCCTCTTGATTACTCTTCCATTGTTCTCGCTCCTTAATAATTTTTTTCTCATTTTTCTGATTCTTTCACACTGAGAAATCACTTCTGTCTTAGAGGCGCATCACCCCTTGCATGATATGATTAAAATATTCTTACCTATAAATATCCTCCTCTTACGTTCACATCACACAACTAATTCAGTAATCCTCTAACTTAAGTGGCTCTTGGGCCTTGTATTGTGTGAAGTTTATTTTAAAAAAACTGTCAGATGCAAACACCAAGTAACCTACCTTACGATCTTTTGTAAATGGATAACTGAACAGGGACTCAGGAGGGATTTTAAGGAGACAAAAATTGCTTACAGCTACAAATGATAAGAAGTTGTGGAGAGTCATGATCGTCAATGTTCAAGTAATTAAGAGTATAACATACATACAAAAGAATGGATGAGGTAAAAATTATAGATTACAGACATACAGACGGTTTATATAGAGAGACAGATAGAAATCGGTGAACAGAGAATCGGAAGGGTAGTGGGTGTCTGGGATTTATTTCTGTGGTGCAAAACTGGGGAGGGTAAAAGCCGACTAAGCAGCAGGAGCAGCGCTCAAGTGGTTAAGGATAATAATATTAATTACAAGAATCGGTACGTAAACAGTGCGCCCAAAATTGCAAAATGCACTGGCGCATAGCGAGACATATGTCCTCAGTTGCACTAGGTGGGTCCCTCGACCGCACGTCGACTCCCTCCTCTTGGCTGAGAAAAAAAAAATTGGAGCAAACTAGATGATCGGAGCAGTGGCGGCGGCGGCGGCGGTTCAGCCGAGAAGTAAATCAGCGGGGGCGATCCACGCTAAGGAAGAGGAAAGAGATGGGAAACTGGAATGAGAAAAAGAAAAAAAAGACAGAGAGAGACGGAAGAAGAAAGAAGAAAATGCCATGCTCAAAGAGAAGAAGAAGAAGAAGAAAAAAAGAAGAAGAAGAAAAAAAGAAGAAGAAGAAGAATCTTTTGGGAAAAAGAAGAAGCATTTGGGAAGAAGGTTTTTTTAGAAGAAGGCACTTAGAGAAGACGATGAAGAATTTGAGAAGAAGAAGAAGAAGAAGAAGAAGAAGAAGAAATTACTCCAAGAGAGCTAACAAGTTTATTCTCGGTGTTATTCCTCTATAAGACGTCACCAACAAGAATTTTCATAATTAACATTCACTCGCACGCACACACACACACACACATATATATATATATATATATATATATATATATATATATATATATATAAATATAAATATAAAAGTGAACATTGAAGTCAACACTCAGAGGCGACAGGCTGTTTCATATATATATATATATATATATATTGTAGCCATCAATATTTAGATAAAAATTAGAAATCCGCTGAAAATACTTTATGTTCCTCCAATATTTTAATTATTTCATATTCAACGCGAAACAAAATGTTTGTAAAATATTTCAAAATAGAAGAGTGGACCATTCTGACAAATCCTACAAATCAAAATCTATTGTTCTACCAATAAACTCTCTCACAACTACAACTGAAAAGAATTTATCTAATTTTAGCATAAAATTTGTTATAACTACGTCTAAAATAATAAATGACTTAATAAAAAAGAACAAAATAATAATAAGCTAAATCTTAAAGTGGAAATTTATTCTGCCACCTGTAATAATTGCCACAAAGAATACATAGGAGAAACCTCAAGGAATATGAATACAAAAGGGATATTTTACAAAACAACTCACTCAATGCATGTTTCCTTTTTTTCTTTCTTGTCTCGTTTTAGTTTTATTTTCAAGGTAATAGATTAAATTTAATATTTCCAATAAGCAAGATACTTTGCTATATTTGAAACCGAATTTAAATTGTTTGGGATATTTTGATTTGAATCATTAAAAATGGCTGAATTTACAATTCTGTCAGCACAAAGTAATTTTTTTTTATTTTTCAAAAATAAAATATATATTTCTGAAACTTTATTTGAGGAAGATTAGCTGATTTAAAGTTTAACCTGATTTGAAACAAATATTACTTTTAATTTTAAATATCGCAAAAAAGCATTTTAAATACAGAGGTGAGTGTTTTTATGAGATGTTGACAACTATCTCGACAGATATGTTTGGGAATATTTTTCTACGGAGGACAAATCTATAAAAACTACTTGACCTATGTAACGTGAGCGACTTTTTATATAGTTTTTTTAACTACTCTGTAATCTTAAAAATTTAGAAAAATATTAAAAGTAATTTAAAATTCTATTGAAATTTAAGTACTTTCACTTTAAGTTTACTATAGTTACCGCTGTTAATTTCTGATAATTTCGTTTGTGGACGTCCGTATTTGCACAAATCAACATATTTATATATACACACAAAAATTCAAAATTATTTTTAAAATACTGTGGGTCGTTGGATCGCAGTCAGATTTTCTATTCATGATTAGTATAGTATGATTATAGTTTTTGCTATATCACCTAAATGCTACAAATTAGTACAGAATTTAAAAAATTTATAACTATATATTATTCTAATTATTTTTTTTAAAAATGAGGCAATTCTTGTAAATCACTCTTCAAAATGTATTTTCTTAAGACAATTGTGTCCATAAAATATCTTATTCATAAAAGTAATTAAAAACTTTTCTAAGTAAATCATGTTTTAGTTTTATTGCATTATATATATATATATATATATATATATATATATATTTTAAGCATGTCTGATTAAATAAATTACGACCATTATGCCTGCATATTTTTAGCATAATCCTTCCATATTCCCGAATATTTTTCCGTCTATCAAATTCGTGAATATAAAAGTATTATACTAAAAATAAGCCAAAATAATGTTTGTAATTCACTTAATCTGACATGCTTAAAGGAGAATTTACTGCCTAAATACATACATACATACACACACATTATATATATATATATATATATATATATTACGAAAATTAATGATAACGTTGGTAAAAATTTGTGACGCTTTTTGTCCTTTCGCTGATGATTCAGTTTATGTAACTTGACAATCGCAAGAAGAGGAGGGGGACTCTGAAAATGTTAAATGCCTTTTCTCTTTTTTGTCTTGCTAATTTGATTTCGTTTCTTTTTTGTTTTTATCCCTTGTGTTATTAGGTATCACACATTAGAATAATAAAAGATTTGCCAAGAAATGTGGAATCTTGTAAGCATCTGGGCGCAAAATTATTAGTAGGTAGGGTTTAGCGATTAAAGCACTTTCTATACACTTTCGTTTGGGTAAATTCCTTTCTCTTTTAATTAAAGTACTATTTTAATATATATATATATATATATATATATATATATATATATATATATATATATATATATATATCAAAGTGTAGAAGAACGAACGGTAAGATTACATCGTTCAAAGCATTAATTCAAAAACTTAAAAACAGTGCTCAATACATAAAGCAGAGCCGTAAATTATATATTTATATACCCAAGCGCACACACACGCACTATATATATATATATATATATATATATATATATATATAAACACATTTTTCTAAGTAAAAGATAAATTTTCAGTAGCCTTTCTATCTTTATAGTCACGTATGTTGGATTAGGAAAGAAGTAATTCTCTCAGGGTCAGTTGGGCACCGTCTGTAATAAAATGACCACCATGACGCAATTTACTCCGCCAGAATTTTGAAAACAGCATACTGTACGACTTGGTATTCGCATCGGAAGCTCTAATATTAACATTTCAGAGTGTTTGGGTGTCAATCTGAGGATAGTGAAGAGAATTCGGAAAGAGTTGGATGAGTCTTATGGTGATTACGAAGATACGGTAGCTCAGAACACACTCTGATCGTTCTGATAAGAAAAGAACTCCTGACGTCTTACATCAAGTGCCTTCAGGCGGTAGTGTGGCCCTGAGTAAAGAGGGTGGCTGCTGGAAGACACTATGTCTGGCAACTATGTCTCTTCACCATGCAGGAGAATCCAGTCATAGCTGTTAGATAATTTCTGCGACCAGATCACCCCATACATCTGGCCACCCAACTCTCCAGACTGCAACCCTCTTGATTGTGTGGGTCGCCGTTGATTGAGAGACCAATAAAACTTTCCAGAAGGAGTTGCAAGAGATTCCGAAGTTGTCTGGAGGTTGTGGCGATTTAATTGAATGAATTTACTTTTTAGAATTTCAAGAAACTTTTGACAAAAAATATCTGTTAAAATGAGATGTCAGAGTTATTTTCATTTTTGCGAAATTTAGACGACAGTTTATCCATCGCACCCTGTACATCGAACTTCTGCGTATATAATGAATGCTAATGTTCTTAGTACTAGACCACGCGCATGTGTGTTGCATTCCTTAAGTAGGTAATTGACCTTGCTTTTAATATATATATATATATATATATATATATATATATATTTGAAGAAATATAGTTTTAAGATGTGCTATATTTATAGGATAAAGTGCTCAATATCAGAGACAGAGCGTATGTAAATGTCAAAGTTCACTTTGATATATATAAATATATACATATATAAGTATGTATGTATGTATATATGAATATATTTTATCATATATATATATGTGTGTGTGTGTGTGTGTGTGTGTGTGATAAGAATATAGTTTTAAGGTATCCTATATTTTGGAGTAAAAGTGCTCAATATTGGTGATAGAATTTCATGCTTCAGGTCATATACAGCTGAAGATTACATTCAATCATGAAACAGACTGTCGCCAGTCGGTTTTGACCTCAGTGTTTACTTTTATATATACATATATATATATATATATATATATATGTGTGTGTGTGTGTGTGTGTGTGTGTGTGTGTGTGTGTGTGCATTTCTTAAGTTGGTAATTGACCATTGCTTTATCAAATATATGTGTGTGTAAGCGTGTGCTCATGTGTGTGTGTGCATTTGCATGTCTGTGTATGTGGGTGAGCGTGCGTGCGGGCACGCATGTGTATGTATGTGTGTGTATATATGTGTGTGTACCTGGTTGATGAAAATTTTTCCATCCAGTTCACTTCCAAATTTTGTCCAAACATCAGATTTTTCCTTTATGACGGACGTCTTCGTAGTGGGGACAACTTTTCAGCGCCCCTCGCATATATATACATAGATTGATGGATGATAATGAACCGGATGTGATAGATAGAGAGAGAGAGAGAGAGAGAGAGAGAGAAAAGAGAGAGAGATAGATATGATAGATAGATAGATAGATAGATAGATAGATAGATAGATAGATAATGAGAGATAAAAAATAATCAGATAGATTCTCTCTCACTAATTCTATCTGTCCAGTCTCTTTTTCATTATGTCACTGAATAGATAGATAGATAGATAGATAGATAGATAGATAGATAGATAATGAGAGACAGACAGACGGATAGAGTGAAAAGACAAAACGTAAAGACTGAAATAGATAGATAGATAGATAGATAGATAGATAGATAGATAGATAGATAGATAGATAGATATTATGTCTTTTAGATTGATCGTTGCTATCTTAGTTTTGCGATCTAATACTTTATCCGTTATTTTTCCGTCTTCCCAATTTGTTTCCCGCCCACCTTTATTCTTCTGCCGTCTCCATACCAGACCGAGAAGCCGTCGGGCGTCTAATCATGTTTTTGTTTTGTGTTGTGTCTCAACAGTAATTCATTGAATGATTATTTCTTCTAATTAAGTGATTTATCCCCTCGGATCTTGTACTAAAACGAACCCCGGAGTTTTGAAAACAACGAAACTAAGAAGAAAAGAAAAAAAGAAAAAAAACAAAAAACAAAACGGAAGGAAAACATAAAGTAGACGTCCTTCCTTCCTTTCTGTATAATTTCGTATTTATCTTGTAGAAAAACATACATAACCAACCGTCCCCCGACAAAAATCATAAAGAAAGTCGAACTACCACCACTTGTACATTTTTTCTTTCATTTTTCTGTCCCCAACCTTACTCTCCCCACACGTTAACCTTGCTCTCCCCTGTTAAAGTGGATTAAAAAAACGTCGCTTGACTTCAGCAATGAGTCGGTGCGTCTGTCGAACCCCTGACGACATATGGATTCGAACTCAAAATTCTATTAAAAAATGACACTGAGTTACTTTGAAATAAGAATTATACTTAATTTTTTGTCATTAAACAGATAGATAGATAGATAGATAGATAGATAGATAGATAGATAGATAGATAGATAATGAACAGTTTCGGATAGATATGAACAGACGAAGATAGATAGATAATAGTTTCGGATAGATATGAACAGACGAAGATAGATAGATAGATAGATAGATAGATAGATAGATAGATAGATGAACAGTTTCGGATAGATATGAACAGACGAAGATAGATAGATAGATAGATAGATAGATAGATAGATAATGAACAGTTTCGGATAGATATGAACAGACGAAGATAGATAGATAGATAGATAGATAATGAACATATGAACAGACGAAGATAGATAGCGCATATAGATAGATAGATAAAGATGAAGATAGGCGCATCATAGCGCTGGATAGATGTGTGTGGGGAGGGTACAAATCCAGTCCACGATTGAAAACCATTTTTTTAGATATTTTTGCAAATGCCTTATATGGTAATAGAAATATAAGCCGTTTCCTTATAAGGAAACATTCGGCATTCATTAACCGAGCTGCCAATACTGCTGTCGGTTAAAAAGTGCAAAATCTTCCACTTCAAACAATTTTTCAGGAAAATAGTTTTTTTCAAATCCAGTATCTGTTATCGCTCTTTCCACAATTCAGCGGGGGTTTCCTTCCTAATCTTTTATTTGAAGTAGTGTGGAATGCTAACATCTTGATTATGCCATAATTTTCTCTTTGAGTTACATATGCTATCCACTTTAGTTGTTTTCTGCTGTTTATAGTCATCAAGTTATTTGATTTCTTTAATTTGGTACCGTTCTTTGTGTGTGTGTGTGTGTGTGTGTGTGTGTGTGTGTGTGTGTGTGTGTGTGTACTCGACACTCCTGTCGAAAACGACGTATGAGGGTCAAGCTGATCAGTTCCCAGGAAACCGACAGCCTGACAACAGCACATGAGATTTGATTATAGTGGTGAAAGTTTCGTGCAGTACCATCCACACTTTTTGAAGGGCTGAATACAGAGACTACAGAGAATACAGTTTGGGGACCTTGTGGCACTAAGTTCCACAAGGTCCCCAAACGACCCTCCGTAGGTTTTGAATTCAGAGTTGTCCTTCTCCTAGACCAGTTGCCATCCAAGGCTATAGATCCCAGACTGTCATGCTATTTACCCATAGCTGGAGGGAGAAGAAGAGGATTCACACCTTTCCCAACGGTATTAGCACGTAAGTGAATGTAATGGATCCGACTGGAATGCAAATTCGGCTCTCTGATTTCTCAATCCAAGCCGCTATCCACATGGACTAACATATATATATATATATATATATATATATATATATATATATATGGATAATACTATAATCAAATCTCATGTGCTGATGTTATTTCCCATTTCATGACAAAAACAAAGATCCCATCCTGAAATGAGAAATATTAAAAAGTTGTTCTAAATATAGAGCAGGTTATAAATTTTGTAAACTATGTCTTGAGGAAAAATTAGCTATAGCTCTATATAAGGAACCTAATCAGTTATTAAATTCTAAAACCGAAATTCCAAACAAATGTAGACATAGAAATCCTTGGTTATTAGACTAGTTCTCCTCTCCCCAATAATTATATTTTATATTTTCATTATTTTTTTTTTATTGAATAAATAGTTCCACTCCTGCTTATCCGTGTTTCTTTAAACACCCCCTCCCTGTTTCGTCAATTTTAGAATAAATGGTACTCCCCAACCCCTCCGTTGTTTGTTTTTTTGTTTTTTTTTGGGGGGGTTGGTTTTTTTTGGTCACGTGATTATGGTTTTTTTGTTTATTGACTATATATTCCGTTCTTTCTTTACCTTTTTAGCCGGCCTTCCCTGACGACCAGCTTAGGTGAAACCTTGGTAGGTTTGTCTGGCTCTCTAGGTTTAACTAGGTCTGCTCTACTCATTGTATTGAGCACTTTATTTAGTTATTTTGCTTACTCGCATCGGGTTTTTTTTCTTTGGGCCTTAGACTTGCATGCAGGACGATTATTTTCGACTAACGTACATGTTCTTGGTTCTTTCTTTTTTATATACCTTTTTTTCCCTTTGATATTGTTTATTTTCAAATCAATGCACCGAAGGTTTTACGAGCGAGTATAGTTTCTTATACTTATAATATCTCTATTAATAATACACACATATATATATATATAACAAGATATACTAAATTCAATCGACAGGAAATATTGTTTCATTTATATTACATTTTAAATTGTTACACTGCATTTTTAACGTGTCACACGTTTGGATCGAAAACCTATTGAAGTTGATATGTCGTAAAACCAAATAAACCAAACAAAATCTGGATCGAAATTGTGACTAAACAATCCAAACCCTATGTTTTTGTTATGTTTTCTGTCTCGGGGATTAGCCAGAGCAAAATCGTAGACAAATCTTTGATACGTTCGCGCAGGAAGTTTTGGGAAGCTATATTTCAAATTCAGAAGATTATCTTTGGAATGTTTATCCACAATTTTGATTCAGAAATGCAACAACTAATTCAAGAATTGCAATAAAAATTAAACCGTTGACGGTTGAATTTTAATGAATTCATGCTGCTTATATATATATATATATATATATATATATATATATTAATTGATTTAAAATATGTTTTCTTTCGTTACAAAAATGGAAGGTGATAATTTTTTTGTAATTTTGTTATTAAATTAAAGACATTAGTTCCATTTCATCCTCAAGCGAATTCGCTTGAGGATGAAATGGAACTAATGTCTTTAATTTAATTACAAAATTAATTTCGGAGCTTTCAGCTTCCATTTTCGAAACATGGTTAGAACTGTGTAGCGAAAAAAAAACATATTTTTAAAGCAATTAATTTATAATATTAATGCTCTTTAAATTTACATTGAGCACTATTTTGTAAAAATAAAAATATCTATAAGAACACCGGATTATATATCTTACTATTCTTTTTCATATATATATATATATATATATATATATATATATATATGGTTAGAAAAAACTTTTTAAGCGAAAAAAAACATTTTAAATAAATATATATTTATAATAATATATATATATATATATATATCATGTTCAACGTTATATATAATGTTGTATTTATATTAAAATATCTATATAAATATAAGATAGCGTACAGTGAGTGCTTTACACACACACAAAACATAGATAGATAGATAGATAGATAGATAGATAGATAGATAGATAGATAGATAGATACCACCTGAAGAATGGACGGACAGATCCGTCGATAAAAGTCTGCAGTCAGGATGCAGAATGTAACATCAATCAGCTAAGTGTCAATTTTACTCCCATTAATCATATATATATACATGGGTTGGACAAAATAATTGGAACATTTAAATTCAGAGAAACTTTATTTAATATGGAGTTGGTTCTCACACCCAGCTTTAATGCGTCTAGCAATGGAATCATACAGCTTCCTAAATTCATCCAGAGGAATTTTCAGTCATTCTTCCATTAAAACCTTCTCCAGCTCTTTACGACACGACGGCGAAGGATAGCGGCTCCCGTAAATTGTTGCTCCAAAATGCACCACAAATGTTCAATAATATTGATATCTTGAGATTGGGGAAGCCACTCCATGTGTTGTAGCTCACTTTCATGCTCTTCATACCAATTCTTAACCACTCGAGCGGTATGTATTGGAGCATTATCGTCTTGGAAGATGCAGTCACCATCAGGGAATAAAGTCTTGGCCATTGGATGAACATGATCTCCCAAAATGTTCAGGTAATCTTTGCTGTTGATTCTACCATGCAGGGCAACTGAGACATTTCCATGATATGGCTGCCCAAACTATCACTGATCCACCTCCATGCTTCACTGTTGGAAGAAGGCAGTCAGGGTTGTAAGCTTCTTTGGGCTGCCTCCACATAAAATCCTGCCCTGAAGTTGGGAAAAGAGAAAACTCTACTTGTTTGAGAATATGACTTGCTTCCATTGGTTTGCAGACCAGGCATTGTGATCTCTGCACCACTTCAACCTCTTTTGAATGTTGCGAGTGGAGAGAAGAGGTTTCCTCACAGCGGCTCTTCATGATATGCAGCCTAATGGAGCTCGCGGTGAACAGTTTTAGTAGAAACTGAACTATTCAGATGGTTATTCAACTCAGCAGTCACTTTGGCCGCATTTGTCCGATTATTGTTTGCCACATTGCGTTTCAATGCACGTCAGTCCCTGTCAGTAAGTTTGCAAGTCCGGCCCGAATTGCTACGGTTGCTAGAGGTCTTGCCCTGTTTCTCGAATTGCACCAGTGTTCTTGATATGGTAGCTCTTGAAAAACCAAACAGTTAAGCGACCTAAGTGATCGAGGGTCCTGCCATGCGAGCTCCAACAATTTGCTCTTTTTCGAACTCGGGGAGGTCACGCATTTAGCTTAAATTTTACTAAATTCTAAAAATAAATAAGACAAAGACATTAAATTAGATAAATAAACGTATTTACAATAGATATAATCTGCAATTACGTAGTTTTAGTTAAAGTTCTTAATATAATAGGTCTTTGAAATATAGGAGTGGATTTTGCAACTGTTACAATTATTTTGTCCAACCCCTGTATGTATGTATATATATATATATATATATATAAGTGAACATTGAAGTCAACACTTAGAGGCGACGGCGACAGTCTGTTTCATGTTAAACGCAGTATTGACTTCAATGTTCACTTTTATATTTACACACGCTCTATCGCTGATATTGAGCACTTTGTCCCATAAATATAGCACATCTTAAGACTATATTTCTTCTTTATATATATATATATAATATACTTTATTTTAGGATATTAGATAAAAACATAAAAAAGAGTTATTCACTAACGCCTGGTGAGATGTTTTAATACACATCAAAACATGATTGCATCTGTGTAGCGTTTTTTACAGGTTTTGATGTCATATGCTAAAATAAAGAATATTGATCTACTTTTGTATTGATCCCTCTTATAAATTGATTGTTACGAATGTCTGAATTGGATCCAATTCGTTCTCATTTCACTTGGAAATATATTTCTTATCCAACATTATTCCCTACAAATTCAAACGTTATTTTGGAGATACCTATGTTTGAGTAGACGCCCTGCTTTTTAGCACTCTGGCTCAGTACCTCCTGTTTCGGTACCTCGTGAAGATTCTCCAAAGTGTTTCGATAAAGTTGTAATTTGGTGAACACATTGTCCACTACACTTGATGTTTTTAACCCTAATGTAACTTATTTTTCAGTTGATTGAAATGGCAGTATAACTTTAAGAAATGTTGTACTGTTGACACCTCAACCGTTAAGTACCTGGACAAATACCGTGCATAAATACCATTCCTTTGTTTGAGTGCTAGTGCCTTCTTCAGCCATATTCCAATGTTTGACATTTGGGCGTCGATCTAAAGTCTTTAGAGTTTAGCGAGGGGGAATTTTAGGGAGAAAAAGATAGGGAAAAGGATGAGACTTTATAAGAATCTACAATAAAAATAGAAAGCAAATGGTTATATTAATGTATTTTAAAAAATATGTTTACATTGCAAAGACAAGCAACAGAAGGTTGGTCACCTGCGTACACATAACCCGCACGTGCATGAACAATTGTACCAGCATATATATGATTACTAAGAAACCAAAGACCCAAAGCAAAATCATTTTTAATGACATATCCTTTCAGGACTTATGTGATCAAGGTTCTACACAGACGCTTTTAATATAAGTGAGAAGGATGTTAAAGATAGCATGGACCGAATATATGAGCAACGAAGAAGTTTTAAAAAAAATAGAAGCAAAAAGGACTCTTATATTAACATCAGGAAGAGAGAGTTTCTAGGGTCCATAATGAGGAAAGAGGGCATGGAAAATCCGATACTCACTGTACAGATTGAAGGCAAGAGAGACAAAGAAAAACAATGCATGAAATACTTACTGAGTTTGACTAAATGGATGGCGGAACAAGGCTTAAAGAAATTAGACAAAATTTATTAAAACCTACGAAAGATTGTGGAGTGCCATGATCGCCTATGTCTTGAGAAGACATGGCACATAAAGAAGAGGAAGACATGACTTTTATGGTGGAGAAATGATAGTGGAGTGGTCTTTCTCTTAGACTGGTTTCCACCAAAGCTAGAGAGCTCAGTCTACCCTACTATTTATCCTTGGGAGAAAAAGATGGATTATTTCCTTCCCATAGTGCGAAGTGAACACAACAGACCAGCTCCGAATTTGGACAAGTCAACTGAATTCATAACATGTTTGTTTTTTACGGTTTATCAATTATTTGTAGGTTATTTCAACACAAAATAAGGATTTTAAGGACAACTCTATTTTTGCCAAAGGTAATTATATTAACAGTTTTTTTTTTAATAATAACAATGAGTTTTCCAGATACAAGTTCTACTATTTAACCTATAGTTGGAGAGACAAGCTGGATTTATTCCTTCCCGAAAGGTATTTGTGCGAAAGTTAATTCAACAAATCCGGCTATAATTCTAATTCAGAGCGGCTGTCCATTATACTGCCCATTCAACCTGCACTACCTGTTCATCCTGTATATATATAGGTAAATATACAGGATTATACAGGGTGTCCATAAAGTTTGTGTGCACTTTAAAAAAATTATTATTTGTATTTGCGATAGAAATAATCTGTAAAAATGTTATAAAGTTTAATGTACCTTGTTTTAAGTATAGCTAAAATACCTGATGTGGTTTCAGGCATTACTGTAAATCAGTTGGCAAATGTTTTCAGTGAACTGCAAAATCGTATTACATGAACTAATAATAAAACAGTAAAGCGAACCCTACTCTGGCGAAATCGGTAAAAGAACGTCAGGCTAAATGAAGGTTCCGATACAGGTTCGATTCCTTTCGGAGGACGCATATTTTCTATGACAATTTCTCGGACATTCAGGCCGGTAAATGTTAATAATTTTATTATAAACAGAGCATTTACTTAAATATTTGTATCTATAAAAAAGAATGTATAAACATAAAAATGCCTTTATATATATATATATATATATATATATATATATATATATATATAAAACGTATGGTAAGTACTCCACAATCGAAATGCCTGCGACTAAACCGACCACCCCTTTCAAAGATCTTTTTAATTGAGCCGGCTCGTAAGCAAACCAGTAGGATGTAAAACAAGACCTTACAAATGGCGGAAGAACTCCATAAATCACCGTGGAGAGGGCAACTGGAAACCACTCCACCATCACTCCCAATATTACACTATACTGCTCTAAAATTAATTATCTGTTATTAATTATCTGAAGAGGTTAATGGGTACGAAATACGTCACCTGGCAAGTTTGATGAATCAAACAGAAGTCACACAGTCACTTGGTGCCAAGTTCTCGAAATGTCTTCATGTCTATTTTAGACCTTAGTTTCTCCATCACTACTGATGGAAAGCAGAACCGAGACAACTACGACCATAACCCTAGAACACTAACCATCAATTAAGGTTACACTACTACTAACCATGGGTACATCATACCCGATTTTAAAAATATCAAAAAAAAATATTAAATATAAATCTTTATTTGAAATATTTTAGATGCTGGCACTTCAAACTTTGTACCTTGAGTTAACATTAATAGGAACTGAAATAAACATTATTTCGGAATGAAAATCAGGTACTGAAAATTGTAATTAAAATAGGAAAATTTGCGCTGGGTACTATGGGTACCCATGGATAGTGTTCTTGGGTTAATTCACATTTCTTCTGATGTTAATTCAGTTCGCTGCATTAAAAAAATAATAATTTTTATGCTAAATTCACCCAATACAAGGCTCGTGAGCCACTCTAGGCAAAAGTTTTCTTCGTAGTTCAAACAGATTTTCGTGTCGTACTATCGAACTCTTTTGTGCAATATAGCAAAAGATGCCTTCCAAAACCTAAACAAACTAATAAGAAACAGAAAAATTTCGGTAGAAACTAGGGAAAAAAAGTGCTAAACTGATATGTAATATCAACGCTCTTATATGATGGGGAACACTAGACAATTTCCTCGTAGATGAAAAAATGACAAGAGAGTTCTACAGAAGGATGCTGAGTATATCATGGCTGGAACATGTGAATGCTGAATGAGGTGTGTGATATGAATGGAGGAAGAGGTTTTAAGATAATAGATTATGAGGAGTGTTCACAGAAGCATCTGCACAGAAGGCTTGCACAAAGTTGCAGGTCTTTGACAAAAACAGACTGAGAAGAACTTACTTCATACCTTTGGAACACGGAGCAAATGCAAACGATTCAACTCCGTGGAAGTGGTATGAACTCTCTTTACTTATATTGATCTCTGTCCCTCAGATATTTTTTCTCTTTCTGCCATCAACAGAGCTCATCTGCAGATCTTACGTTATTAAGATTGTGTCCACCAATAAATCCGGATAGGACTTCTAGTTGTTTTATTATCTCCTCGCTGCAAAGGTTAAATAAATCACTTTTTTTTTTTTTTTTTTTTTTTTATTACGCCTTTTTTTATTTTGATGTTTTTGTTCAATTTTATTTTCTCTGGAAAAGCAGATGTTTTTTTCCAGTGAATGTTTTGGATCATTCTAATATCTTCTCAAATAAATAAAGTTTTCTTCGTAGTTCAAACAGATTTTCGTGTCGTACTATCCAACTCTTTTGTAGCGAAAGATGCCTTCCAAAACCTAAACAAATAAAAAACAGAAAAATTTCGTTAGAAACAAGGAAAAAGAGTGATAAACTGATATATAATATCAACCCTCTTACATAATGGGGAAACCTAGACAATTTCCTCGTAGATGAAAAAATGACAAGAGAGTTCTACAGAAGGATGCTGAGTATATCATGGCTGGAACATTTAAGCAACGATGTTTTGAGTAAAAAGGGAGGGAATATGGCACTTTACTTAGAATCAGAAAAACATTTTAGATGTCTGGAATATATAATGAGGAAAGAAGGTTTGGGGAATTTGATACTCACCAGACATAATGGAGACAAGAGGGGTACACGGAAGCATGGATTAATCTATCTAACAAGCTTGTGTAAATAGATGCAAATCAGATAATAGGAAGGATAGTAAGTGGCATACACTGTTTTGAGCTTCACAAAACAGGACGTTGTGGAGAGCCATGATCACCAACATCTGAAAGGAATACTGCATATAAAAGAAGATTTTACTATAAATAATGTGATTTTCTTTTGCTGCTGTAGCACTAATATAACTATATATGTGTGTGTGTGTGTGTGTGTGCATGTGTGTGAGTGAGTGTGTGTGTGTGTGTGTGTGTGTGTGTGTTTGTGTGTGTGTACACGCGCGTGTGGATCACAACTACCAAACTGTGTACCCTCTATCCTGTACTGACAACCGTCAGATCTCAACTCACCTACATTCTAGAGTGCCGCCCAACCGTCACGGCATCATCCTGAGACAAAATGGCGATAGCTGTGTTGATAGCAGAGGCAGTCTTTGCCTGACCATTTCTTAAAACGTTGGAGGGTGTCATGTCAATTCGGGTTCAACGTTTGTTCTCGCTTTGTTGCCGGGTGAATGTACTCAGTATTCCAGTGTCACTCGGTGATTTTGAAATAAAAATACCTAAAGATCTGATATACATTAACATAAGGCAAGTATCATTGCTCATCTGATAAAGTCTCGTATCCATTCTTCTCGTCTGAATTTCTGGCATGAGGAGTTGTTATTGTGTTCATAATGGTGATAACAACAACAAACATTGTAGCAAATGGATATTATTAGAATTCAACAATACTAGGTTGGTTTTTGAAGTAATAAAAGTTACGAGTCGGGTTTTTCCCCACTGAGCTGTTAACGCTCGCTCAGAGGGGAAATCAGCAGCAAGACTATGGAAGGGCGAGTGAGATAAGTAAAAATATAAGTAAAACATATTCCAGGGAGCTAGAAAAGAGACGAGAAAGATAGAGAGATGAGTGAAGTAGAAAAATGAAAAAGATGAAATGATAAAATTATATTAACTGTGCAAAAATATGTATCACTTAAATAGTGTGCCGTGCGCAAAACCGGTGTGGAAATTAAGAAGTTTACTCCAAAATATAATTCCAGGAGTGACAATTAAACTGAAGAACTACCAGGAAAAAGGTTCTGTCCTTAAATTTAACCAACTGTCTGTTTAATCTTTTTATTATATTTCTTTCTTATTTTTGAATGAATCAACATTGTGGATAAACTATTTTTACTCTATGTTTCCAGTAATTTCGACTGTTTCAGTCATCATCAAGAACTGGATGTTGTAAGTGTCGTAGACGATATTTTGTTGCTTACATCCTATTATTTTTTTAATATAAGTTTTTTGTTGGGTTTTTAAATCGTTTTCGCCATTCAAGGCAGTAAAGCCACTAAGATACAAGGGGGTACTGGGTATGTAGGAATTAGAATACAGAAACATTGATAATGAGTGGGAAAAGTGTAATCAGGACAACAGTAAATAGTGATTGACATTGCATTTACATTTTTGCAGATTAAAGTTAGCTGGAAAGCATGCAGCCGGAAAGGAATTCCACAAGCGTGGTGTTGTTGTTATTATTACTATTTTATTTCCTTTGATTTCTGGTGTGTACACATTTCTTTCCGGGTCCCGCCCAGAGACCTAAGGTTAGAAATGACATCATGACATTTTCCACTGGCCAATTAAAACAAAAAACAAAAAAAAAACCACAGACATATTTTAGATAGATAGATAGAGCCTTTCGTAAGGTCTGGGCTATACTCTTGAGAACAATGTTTTGTATTTCTTTAAGGCATGGGCTTCCAGGAATCCCTTCAATTAGTCTACTAGAATCTTTTCCAACCAATCCGATGGCTCCAACTACGACAGGGATTGTTGATGTTCCCATGTGCCACATTTTTGAGATTTCGATTTCAAGGTCCTTGTATTTTAATAGCTTTTTGAATATCTTCAAGTATATATTGCAGTCATCAGGGAGGGACTGCCATATCAATAAAGAGGCAATTTTTTGTTTGCGGTCTCTAATAACTAATGTCTGGGCGGTTGGCTTCGATTGTTCTGTCTGTGTATTGTGTAGTCCCATAAAATTGTAACAGATCCTATCTCCGTAACGTGGTCTGGGTGGTGTTCATACCAATATATTGCAGTTTCTTTTCCGTAGAAGTTGCAGATTTTCCAGGGCAAATAATGGCCCACTCTGTCATGCCGGGTTTTATATTCAGTGGGTGCCAATGCCGTGAAACTTGTTACATGATGATCAATTCTTTCTAGATATTTATCACGGAATCTGCATTTTGGGCTAACACAATATGTGCTTGATGATTTCTAGTTAACAAACATTGGTCCTGTGCAGCAAGGATAAAACCTTCAGTTTCAGCTTTTAACCCTGTACTATATAATCACTGATGGGTACGAGGTTTTGTCTACGTCAGCTTGTTTGGTAAGGGCAGAGTATTGGCCAGGAAGCGGTTTATCGCGCCATTGTTTCTGTATCTGGTCGGTGGCACTTGTCTTTGCTTTCTTTTTTAAGTATTTCGCAGCTTCAGACGGTGTATTGTGCTTTTCTTGTATTTCTGTACCTATTTGAAACTCCATTTTGAACTTGTTGGCTTCCTTTATTACGTAAAAAAGACGCTTACTTCTTTTATGTCCTTTGACACATATCATCACCCAGTCTTCTGTAGTTTCCAGGTATCTTTGAAGACCAATTGTTGTAGTTTTGTAGTACAGTTCTAGTTGAACTAATCCTCTGCCTCCTTCGGATCTGGACATATACAGACGGTCGACATGAGCTTTAGGATGATGCATGCGATACGGGGCTAGGAAGCTTTCTCATTTTGGGACCATCCATTCACTTAATGTCAGCTATGGTCCAATTAATGATGTTGAAACTGTATTGCATCCTAGGGACAACCAAAGTGTTTATGGCTGATATTCTGTTTTTTGAATTAAACTCAGCATTTAACACCAGATGAACACGCCTGTAAATTCTTTTCTTTTATTTCTTTCATTTGAGTATTGTATACCATCTCCTTCGCAAATTCCAAGTTATTTATAGACTTCATTTTATTCCAGTTCCTAATCTAGATCTAAATTGAATATGTTTCGATAATTCTCCTTTTTTTTAAATGTTACTTTTTCACGTTTATCTAATCTAAAGTCCATACCGATGTCATCAATGAAACATTTTACAATATTAAGAAGGCCCTTCAACTAATTGTCGACTTTGGCAAAGAGTTTATTATCATCCATGTAGAATAGGTGATTAAACACTTTTTTTGTACTTTTTACTCGCAGTTATTACTGTTTAGTTCATGCGAAAGGGAGATTAACGACATATAGAACAGAAGAGGTAACAGGGAGTTTCCTTGAAAGATTCCTCGTCGGATATTCAAACAATTGGAGATGACAGTACCTTTGGTGTGATTCAGGTATGATGTGATTTTCCAGTGTGTCATGGAAATATTTAAGGGGAACTTAACAAACTTTTGAGGTGACTTGGCACACTATATTTCATAATCAATTGTGCTGCGTTTTCTACCTTTTTTCTACACTTTTCCAGGGTCATTTTACTTATAAGTGGTTGATCTTTGCAACCATATAAACCTCTTTGACATCCCTTCTGTTCCAGGGAAAGAATGTTGTTTTAATCCCGAAAAGAGTAAGGCACGTTTTGTCAGGACAGACGTGATCAATTTATATGTGCTGGACAAACATGTTATTGGCCTATAATTTTTTGGATCATCTGTTTCATCCGTTTTTGATATGAGATATCTTCAATGACCCATTCTGGAATTTCATTGGGATAATTAATTAGCATTGATAGAGAAAGTTTTATGGATTGATGAAAGATGATAGAGCCAAAATTGGGCGCCTTGTCATTTCCTGGGATTTCCGTTTCGGGGAATTTGTTAGAACTCGCCTAATATTATTCTTGGTTATATTTTTTCCATTCTTGCAGAGTTTATCCTTCATACTTTCCTCTCGTTTGAATCAATTCTGCATTGGGGTTATATTCCTTTGGGTTCCTCCAAATATTCTTCCAAAATTCTGCACATTAATCAAGAGATGGTAATTTTTTTTTCACTTTTTTAACAGCTTTTCCAATTTCTTTGTAAAATTTCTTAAGGTCCGTTTGGAATATTTTATTTTGGGGATAGAATCTAAAACTATTTTTTCATATCGTCTTGTTCTCAGTGTCTTTAATTGCAGTTTTTGTTTAAGTATTTCCTTGATTGGTGGAATTTCCTTTATCGCTTTAATTTTATATTTCCGTTTGATCTTTACTTTGCGTTTTGAAACATTTGAATTTCTTGAAATGTCATCTAGTATCGATAACTCACGTCTGATTCCCTCAATTTCTCGTTTTAATTTTGCCTTGTAAGTGGGCGCTTTTGTCTCTGTTTTTTTTGCCTTTTTATTATTATTGTTATTATTTTTATTTTCTTTGATTTCTTAAATTCTGTGATTTTTTCCGGGTGGTTTAGGATGTTAAGTATAGAAATGGCATCATGACACTTTCCATTTGACAAAAAAAAAAAAAAAAAAATTACATCGTCAAAGAATTTCGTAAAGTTGGTGGGCTGTACTTGTCAGATCATTTTTTGTATCTCTTTGAGGCATGGTTTTCCAGGAATCCCTTCATTTTAGTCTACTGCAATCTTTTCCAACCAGTCCCAGGGTTCCAACTTCAACAGGCATTGTTGATGTTATATGCCACATTTTCGAGATTTCTATTTCAAGGTCCTTTATTTTGATTTTTTTGAATATCTGGACGTTTATTACATTGCAGTTTTTAGTTTTGCCATATCAGTTTTTTGTTGGTGGTCTTTATTTAACAATATCCGGGCTTTGATGTTTGATTGTTCTGTCAGTGTGTATTTTGTAGTTATATAGAATTTTATCAGGTCCTATCTCTGCCTTTGAGGTCTGGTTGGTGTTCATACCAATTCCTTTCAGTTTTCTTCCCGTAGGGTTTGATGATAGGGCCCATTCTGTCATGCCGGGTTTTTTATTCAGTATGTCTGATATCGTGCAACCTTTGCTGGATCAATCGTTTCTGGATATTTATCACAGAATCTGCATTTTGGGCTGAGACAATTTTTTAGTATTTCGTTTGATAATTGATTAGTTAGGAAGCATTGGTCCTAGGTTGGGATAAACCTTCAGTTTCCCTTTCAACCCTGTTTTGGACGTAGCCACTGATGGGTACGGGTTTTGTCTACGTCAGCTTGTTTGGTACGGGCAGAGTATTGGCCATGAAGCGGTTTATCTTCATCGCTTCTGTATATGGTCGGTTGCATTCGTCTTTGCTGTCTTTTTTTTTAAAGTATTTTTTCAGTTTCAGCCGGGACGACTGTGCTGTAGTTGCATCTCTACGCCCATTTGAAACTCCATTTTGAATTTGTTGGCTTCTTTTATTACGGAGTAAAGACGCTTACTACTTTCATGACGCATACCATCATCCAGTCTTCTGTAGTTTCCAAGTATCTTTGGAGGCCAATTGTTGTAGTTTTGTAGGACAGTTCTAGTTGAACTAATCCTCTGCCTCTTTCGGGTCTGGGCACATACAGACGATCAACATCAGCTTTGGGATGATTAAATTTATGCGATAACAAATGAGATTCTTTTTCTCGTTTATATATATATATATATATATTTTCAGTGGAAAGTGTCATGATGCCATTTCTAACCTTAAGTCTCTGGGTGGGATCCGGAAAGAATTGTGTACGCCAGAAATCAAAGGAAATAAAAACAATAAAAACAATAATAATAATAAAAAAGAAAATAGTCCTCTTAAGAATTAAATTTTCCTGCATCTTTATTCGTACTAATCAGCCACAGGCTCATAACAGTAACACACCAATTAAATCAAATTCAATAATGGTCTGCGGAATTCCGGATGACATGATTTTGTTTTCGTTCTAGGTATCGGCAAAATATATGCGTCTTTTTTTCCAAAATAAAAACAAAAAAGTTTACCATTCGGTTTTAAAAAATTACCAAAAAATTTAGCCCACTTTCCTTACATTGTGAACGTCTTAAAAATTGATGGAGAATATTTTTATAGTTTTATATCTTTCGGTAAAGAACAAAAGTTCTGCAATATAAAATCAGAATATCTTGAAAATTTGCAAAATAATTCAATAAACCTCGAAAAAATAAACTTGGGGAAATTTGTCGCTAGAATAATTTAATAAAACATTATTTTCTTTCAGATTAGATAGGGGGAAAAACTGAATACTGATTTTTGAAAAAAAATATCCGGTTGTTGAAATAAGATTTTTATTTTTATTGAATAAAGTTTTATTTGAAGAATCAGAAATATAAAGTTTAATTCCATTTTTATGCCAGAATTTTTTTTCCAAATTTGGGCTTTCTTTTTACATTTTCTTTTGTACGTCAGTTCAAATAAAAAAAAATAAGTAATACTGATTAAAAATTTTATCATTTTGCTAAGTTTAATAAAGAAATGAAAAATAAACCTTTATTCTTAACTTAATGTTATATAAGGTCAAAAATAATTATTTTTGAACATAAACAAAACCGGTTTCAGTACATTTGTAAATTTGGCCTTCCGTATTTAATAAAAAGGCGGAGATCATTAATAGCGGTATTTACGGACTAGATTTCTACTGTTTAAGCGTGATGTCTTCAAATGTATTTTTCACTAACTGTGTTTTTTGGGGTTTTTTTTAAATTCTGTTAACTAATCCTTAATTTTTATTAATTTTCTTTGAAACAGATTTCTAAGACAGATACTTGATTTTCAAGAAAATTTTTAAAATGTTATAAATTTTCTGTCATCAATTTTTAATTAAATTAGCAGATCGCTGAAAATTAATCATGAAAATCTTTCTAAAATCTCTTAAACCTTATTGAATTACGCAAAATTAATTTTCTTTTATTTTATAGATTAACTTTAAGCTATTACCAAAATTTTACTAAAAAAGGAGATATTTAAAATAATTTAAATGAGTTTTTATGAGTTTTAAACAAATGTTGCTGGTACTGATGACGTTCAGTTTATTTCGACATAGATGTCACGCAGCATTAACACTGATTATAGGTTCGGCTCTCTCAGTGTCTTGTAAAGGTAAACCAATTCATTATTGCAGGGAAATCTATTTTCACAGAATGCACAAATATTGTGGCCTTGTGCCAAACAAAGCTATAACTAGAAGTCGAATTTGTTTCGCTAAAATATTTTTTAAAATCTCCCTCTGCATTATATGATGAAACGAAAAGATTGAGATATGTCTACTAGTTGAGGGAACTGGAAACCTTCCTTAGCTATTCGTCTACATATTTCTTCTCTTTAAATACTTCTTAATTATATTTTAAACAAGAAGAAAAGTTTTCAGCACCCTACATTTTTTCAGCACCCTACAAATCTTGTTGCGGGGTTCGATTCGAAATAACAATTATCTTCTATTTCCTTTTCAAAATATTATTTTTCAGCTGATGAGTGTTTAACAGTAAATACCTTTATATTTTTAATAAACCTATGTATGGCACAAGGCCAAAAATGTGTCGCATCCAATAATGATTAGCCTCATCAGATAATAATAATAACCTGCTAAACTAGTACGCTAACAGCTATCTTTCTCTCTCTGTTTTTCACTCTTTCTTTCTTTCTTTCTTTCTTTCTTTCTTTCTTTCTTACAATATCCTTTGTCTATCTCAGTCAATTCATTATCTATCTATCTATCTATCTATCTATCTATCTATC
>CAHIKZ030004601.1:2057500-2125000 GCA_903632075.3 Acanthosepion pharaonis
TTTGCATTTTCCAACTCCCATCGATAGTGGAAATAATCGATTTTTTCATACTTCTACAGCAGTTTTCATGTAGTTTGCGGCCATTTTCTACTGGCCCAAGTGAGAGCCTATAGCTAGCTGCCACGAATAGGCAGGAAGATTCTATTGGCCAGCGTGAGAGCCAACAGTTGACTGACACGAATGTTCACTAGCATGCAAAAAAAATCGATAGCTGCATTCGTCACAAGTGGGAAAAATTTAAATCTGCATGGCACTTTGCTCCAATTGGCTCATTCGCTCGCTTAAAATCAACGTTGATTATGATTCCGCAGAACTGGGTTAGGTGTGAAAAATTATTTGTTCTTAACATTCTTTTTCCATTCGGTTTTTCCAGTTACGCGTCCTTTTTTAAAGGTGATCGTTTCGTGTTCATTTTTTTTTAGTTTTTTTTCGTAACAGATTTAATGTTTAGTATAGAGCTTAGAAAAAATTCGCAGTAAGGCATGTAGCAACATCAGCACGGCAAAGGGCACTCCTTTAAAGGCAAGGAAGGGCAAAAATATTTTAAGTCAAGTGATAGCGATTGCTGTATGAGTCGTACGATTTTTGAATCAAGCACGGGCAAAGCTGCTAGTATATATATATATATATATATATATATATATATATATATATGAATGATAAAATATGGTTTTAAGGTATGCTAAATTCATGCGTAAAATAACTCAATATCAGCGATAGAGCGTATGTAAATATAAAAGTGTACATTGAAGTCAAGACCCGGACTTGATAGTCTATTTCATGCTAAACGATTGCCTGACGATTGCGTTTAGCATGAAGCATACTGAAACAGACTCTGGGCGTTGAGTTCAATGTCAACTTATATATATGTCAGACAAACTGTTTCGCTGTATCACATCTCATCAGTGTGGCTAGTTGTCCGGTTGCCTCTAGCTAGGATCGAAATCCGACTGAATTGGCGCACGGCATGAACGAAGGTGAATTTAAGCGTATTTTATTTTTAGATAAACGCACAGTGACTGAGAGAACTCGATTCGATTTACCGAAGAGTCTTGCATTATTAGCCGTAATAGTCGCTGTTTACAAACCCATACTTCCTCCTCAGAGAGCTCAACTGAAATAAATTTTTCAGGAGTATATAGATGTCCCAATCTCTTCTTTAAATGTTAAAATCATCGTTGCTCCCTCCACGTCTACAAACTCTGTAAACTTCATCCAACTTGCATTAAAAAAGTTACGTTCTACGATCAATTCGTAATATTTAGACACAGATGCTAATGCCTAGCGCACTATTTTTGTTGACCATTGCTGCTGTGTAATAATTTCACTCCTCACTGTAACCTTTTGCTAAGCCAAGTAACTATTTACGAACAGATCGAGGAATTACAATAGGGTCACCACTTTGACCCTCTCCAATTTAAATTCTTTAAAACTTAATTCATTAATTGGATACGTATGTTGTATGTTCTTACTATTTTAGATGAAATTAAAAATATTAGAAATTATTATGACTTCTGCTTTAATTATGAATAATATTCTTTTCAATGATATTTTAATAGAATTAAATAGCCAAACTTTCACCAACGCTTTTTTTTTTAATTTTTTTTACGTGCCATGCCTCTTCCGTGGCCTGGTATTGAACTCACAACACTGAGTCTAGTCACTGGATCTAACCAACGTCTTTATCCACTGGGTCATGTGTCCTTGAGAACAATCTATCCTGGTGGGCGAAATAAAAGTTCGGTTCGAAATTCCAATCACCTGAAGGCCGGAACGTACAACGGCCGAAACGTTGTGAATATGGCAATGAAGATGAGGATAACAGTCCAAATAATGTAAATAATGCAAGAAATTAAGAATATTTTAAATTATTATGACCTCTGCTTTGATTATAAATAATATTCTCTTTAATAGAATCAAATTAGTCAGACTTTCACCAACAAGCAGAAATAATGTCCTATTAATAATAACAATGTCTCACCATTTTAGCACCAAAATTAGTTTCAAGAGAAATGTATTTCGACATTGACAATTTGCATTTTTATTAGTTTTTAAAATGCAAGCTCATTTTTTTTTTTTATTGTTTGGTCAATTTGAATTTATTTTGATTCAAATCGTGACTTTATGTGGCTTGTTTTGACCGATTCTTTCGAGTAAATCTAAACAAGGTTTTTTCTTTTCATTTTAATTCGACATTTTGATTATTTTCAGTTCCAATTTTTACAATGTCAGGCATGAATCGATGTTTTATATTGTCTGGAACAATTGCGCCATTTGTTTTGGCAGATGTTCGTATGATTTGGAATTTATTTTGCAAGGATTTGTTGGTTGTGCGGATTGGTTTTGTTTTAGAGTGTCTTGATTCTCATTTTGAAGTTATGAAGGTTTTTTTTTTTTTCTTCTGCTGCTGTACAAGTTTTTTTATCTATATAGTAATGATAATATTAGATGTTTGAACTGGTATTGAACTCACAACACTGAGTCTAGTCACTAGATCAAACCAACGTCTTTATCCACTGGGCCAAGTTTGGTTTGAAAGTTTGACTGTTTGATTCTATTAAAATATCAATGAAGAGAATATTATTCATAATCAAAGCACAGGTCATAATAATTTCAAACATTCTTAATTTCTTGCATTATTTACATTATTCGAACTGTTATCCTCATCTTTCATTGAACGAGCAGCCAGTCGGTAGAAATTTATAAAATCTTTCTATCAAAACAATTTTTTTCAGAAAAATAAGTTCAATAACTGTTATCACTTTTTTTCCATTATTGATGGAGGTTTCCTTCCTAACCTTTTGTCAGAAGTATTGTGGAATATCCACGTCTTAATAATGTCATTACTTTCTCTTCGAGTTATGAGTTATTCGTGTTTAGCAATTGTTTTAAATACAAAGTTATGCTCTTTTTTTTGTTATTTGGTACAGTTCTGTGTTTATGATCCTGTAGCGCCATGCAACAAGAAATTTTAATCCTATCCAAACTAACATTATTATGCCTATTTTTGTTTTTATTTATAGCAAATTATTTTTTATCATACTTTTAATTTTAAAGATTATTCATAACGTCGCCATAAATAATTCTTCATAGTCTTTTCGTACGAAATATAAGTCGCCCTCACACACATATATATATATATGAGTATAGGATTGGTGTATATGGAATAAATTCCAATAACCAACAAATACTATTCTTTAAAGTGTGCTCAATACAGAGTAGAGCAAATATAATTATTTATTCGAAAATCATAACATGAATATGTTATATAATCACTATAAAAATAGCCATTTTTTTCAACACTTCTGGTGTCTTCACAAGTGATGTGTTGAACATTCAACACCATCATTTGATAAGACACCAGAAATGTTGAAACAAAATGGCTATTTTATAGTGATTTTATAACATATTTATGTTATAATTTTCGAATAAATTATATATATATATATATATATATATATATATATATATATATATATATATAGGCCGACTTAGTTCCAAAGACCAGTTAGTCTGATGTAAAACTGATGTTTTTCTTGAAAATGTTATTATAGAAACTAATACTAAAAAAATATTTTTAGTACAATTCTGACCATTTGTGTAGCTAGTGAAAATATTATCCAGAAATATGATTTAATAATTGAAAGAAATATGACTCAATATTTATTGTAAGAAATATCGACAAAGTTTAACCTTCAGGTTCACCAAAAACAACATGTGTCAAAAGGATTGTTATTTCCTTGACACCAAGAGAGTTAAAAGTCTATACAATAATAACTGTATACACATTTGACTCTCTTGGCAATGTTTATTTGCAAGATTATAAAAGTATGTAGGAGGCACGGTGGAGTAATGGATAGCGGCGCGGATTGAGAAATCAGAAAGCTGAGTTAAATTTCCAGTAGGGTCCATTACATTCACTTACGTGCTAATACCCTGGAGAAAGGTATGAATCCTCTTCTTCTCGCCATATAGCAGGACAGACTGGGTTTTGTAACCTAGGATAGAAACCGCTCTAGGAGAAGGAAAAACTCTGAATTCATCTTGCTATCTTGCCCAAGAAACACAACTTCTGTGGCTGCAGTATACAGGGTACCTTACAGTTCACGAGATAAAAAAAAAATATATGTATACCAGATACAATGAGGTATTATGTACCTTTTATAATGAAATAATTTTGAAAAGAAATCTTTTTTATAAAAAATGACAAAATTATTAAAATATATACATTAAATACAATGCAATATTTATTTACCATTTTATAAATAACTATGAAAACAATATTTTATCAATCTAAGATTTAATATTAAACGAATGTTTACTATAGAGGGAGAGATGTTCTCAATCTGTTTTAGTGAATTTATGTGTTTAAGTGAGAGCAAATGAAAGAAATGCTTTGAAAATGAATTTTTTCAAAAGTTATAATTAGCTGCACGACTTATGTATTTATTTAAATTTACTTTTATTATAGAATAGTAAATAATAGATATCTCATAGCTATATCCTATATTTTTATAATCTTGTGAACAGATTGTAAAAAATACATTATTATTGTAAATATATACACAGAATTAGAAAAAGTTATTTCGTCTGTGGGAAAGGGTTTGTCAGAAGGAAAATAATTCATCACTCACAAGGCCGCGTAGACCCATTTGAACTCCATGAAGACAGCAAGTGAGGACTGTGCAGCTCCAGACTGATATGGCAGCAATGCTCGATACCTGATCTGATCTGACTCTTGTAGAAATGGACAAAAACTTATACAATATACATGGAATATGTTATTTTATTATATTCTAAACTCGCTTAAAAGTTGCCCTATTAGGCGGCATTTAAGTTAGCACGAGGAAAGGGTTCCTTATTGAACCTTTATCGCAATAGGTAGGGAAGAGTAGATGCAACAATAAACGACAGAATAAGGCAAAATTGCTCGCTGCATTTAGCGTTGCATTAATATTTAAGCTTACCTTTTAAAAGTTCAACGATAATTCTTCTGTCGTCACGTAATTTTAAGACAGTTTAGTCACCTCGACGTGGTGTAATGTCTAAGCAAGCTTGTCTCGCTAGAACCATTACAGCTTCGTAGTAAGTTCAATCCTCACTGGGTGCCCCATACATTCGGCCTTGTGCCACATCTAAGGTACGCTTAGAAAACCAGGAGCACCTCGACATGATGTAATGGTTAGCAAGCTTGTGAGTTCAATCTTCACTGGGTGCCCCATGCTTTCCGCCATGTACCACATCTAAGCTGCGCTTAGACAATCTAAGGGCACCCGCGGTGGTGTAATGGTTAGCAAGCTTGCCTTGAACAATTACGACTGAGTACAGAATTTGATCCTCACTGGGAACCCCATACTTTCGGCCTTGTGCCATATCTATGCTACGCTTAGAAAATCAGCATAATTTAAAGACAGTTTGACGTACGTAGATCCTTACTTTCCGTACAAACAATTTTTTTATTTCATGGATGGCTTTCACTGGATTTCGCAATTAATTTCGATAATTCCCAAATTTCTTTCCAAGTTATAAAAATTGTTATGCAAAAAAAAATTCGTCGCAAAAAATGTCACGTAAAAAATTGTCGCACTTGGGAATCGAAAAATTCCAGGAATGCCGGTCCGGAATTTTGAATTATTCGAACTTATTTTTCAACTCCTGTTCATACGTGTCCGGACAAACGACGAAGTGCTGTATTCATATAAACATTTAGGAATCGGCCGTTGATCAGTGGTTACCAGTTTACGCTTGCAAGCCTTGGGTCTCATTATTGTAGCCTTGTGTCACACCCTGTTAAACTTAATTAACTTTTCTTATATTTTTCTCTTTGTTTCTCTCTCTCTCTCTCATTTTCTCTGTTTCATTCTCCTCCTTTTGTTTGTATATATATTAATATTTCTGAAAAGTAGCTTCGTTTAGCACAAGACCAAAAGCACCCAGTGAATATTGAACTCACTACTCAATAGCAGTGATTAACAATAACTGCTCCTTAACCATTACATCACTACAAGATACCTTATTTGTTTTCTTATTTTGGAGGAATGCGATCATCTAATAGCGATTTGCAAAGCGTAGTTTAGATGTGGCACAAGGTCGAAATTATGGAGCACCCGGTGAATCTGCAGCCGTAATTGAATCTAATGTCTGTCTGCCGTTTATTTTTCTTTTCCTAACATGATTTACCTATGCTTCTACCAGAAATCGATACTAGCTGAAAGCTTTTAAAAAATCTTTAAAATATATATACATATATACATCTTTGCACCCCAAAATCTTCTACTTCCGATGAGCTGCTGCTGCTTCTTCTCTTTCTTCTTCTTCCATTATTATTATTACTCTCAAAAGATTCTTTTTTTGCCTCATATTCTTTTCAGAAACGTTTTCTTCCGCTTCTTCTTCCCAAAAGATACTTATGACTATTATTATTATTCTCAAAAGTTTCCTCTACTTCTTACCTTCTTCTCCTTTCCAAGAGATTTTTCGTCTTCTTCCTCTTGTTCTTGTGCTTCTTTCTTCTTATTATTCTTCACAAAAGCGTCTTCCTCTACTTATTCTTCTTCTTCCATCTAAAAACTTGTTCTTCCTTTTCTTCTCAAAAGATTCCTCTTCCTCTTCATCACCATCACCATCTTCTCAAAAGCAGCTTCTTCACATAAATTACTTCTTATTACACTTCTTAAAAGCTTCTTCTTCTTCACCCCCGCCAGGATTCTTCTCCTCAAAAACTATTTCTTCCTATACTACTTAAAATATGCTTCTGTTTCTTTTTTCTTTCAATATCTTCTTCCAAAATGCTTCTTCTTCTCTGAATCTACTTTTTGAAAGCTTCTTCTTTTTCCAAAAACTTTCTCTTCTTCTTCTTCTGCTACTTGTACTATTTCTCCTACTTCCGAGGTCGATTATCCGCTAACGAATTTGAAAACACACTTATCTCGGTAGGTAGGTATAAACAAACACACGACATCCACTCTGTGTCCGCCTGGCAGACAGCGATATGCGACATTCAGAGTCTGTTTTCAAGCACTGAATGACACAAGCTCATTGAAAAAAAAGAGGTTGTACTCCTTTACTAAGAAACACGAATATAGAACAAAATATAAACACCCCCCTCTTTAGGTCCGCATAGGCGTCGAGCAATGCTTAACAAACTAGACAAGTGAGTTCAATCCGCGCTTGTGAATGGTAGCAAACTAAAGGCTACTTTACTGTATAGCATTTTGGTTGGTTGATTTTGTTTAGTGGCTTATCAACATCTTTATGGGTTATTTAATGCCGAAATCTAAATATTTTGTACGCAAATTTATTTTATTCTATTTATTTATCTATTCAAATAATAATAGTTTCAGTGATACAAGTGTTACTAATTAACCCATAGCGGGAGGAGAACAGGTGGATTCATTCCTTTCCAAAATGTATTTGTGCGTAAGTGAATATAGCTAACCACAACGGGAATTGGAACCTGGCTCTCCGATTTCCAATTCCAAGCCGTTATCCATCACACCACCCTCTTGCAGCACCTGGTATTTCCATCTAGGTATTGGCCAGGTTCGACGTTGCTTAACTTCAGTGATCGTATAGGAACTGGTGTTTCAACGTGGCCGTTTAGGAAATAATTTTGTATCACAGACCTTTATTACCTAAGTGAATTCGAACCTCACAGAGTGCACCAAATGCAGACGAAGGTTAAAGTTACTTCAAATAAACATTTTTATAGTGTTTAAGGTTTGGTATATTTATTGTGGTGTAGTGCATATCGACTCGAAATTTCGAGCTCAATGCTCAACACCTTATTTGAAAAATGTAATAAAAAATTAACCAGACTGTTACTTTTTCAAATTTTTTCGTATATATATATATATATATATATATATATATATATATATATGAGAGAGAGAGAAATTAGAAATTACTTCATTAGCTATTTCGTCCCTAAGACTTACTTATATGCCTTGTCAACTCTGAATTGACAAGGCCTATAAGTTTTGTGGACCGAAATAGCAATTGAATGGGATTATATACCAACGGATTATTACCTATATATATATATATATATATATATATATATATATATAACAGATATTGTTAAATTTAACAGAGAATGAATGTCTATTATGTTTGATCATGAGCCGTTTTAAGCTCTTTTAATTTCGGTTGAAAATGAAGACAAAAATTATCCAACGCATGAGCCATCTTCAGAATTAAGAAATTCCATTTCTTTTAGTATTAGTTGGTAATCCGATAGTTTAATGAAGTTGTCATTAATGCTTGGTAAGATACATAGCTGACATTTTCGTTTTAGCTAATAATATTGATCAAAATACACAACTTAAAAACAAATTTGAAAGTTACTCCGTCTTCAAATTTACATTAGAACTTAATAATAAAATTACATTCCTTGATGTATTTATTAATACCAGCACACATAAGTTTACTACTTCTCTATATAAGAAACCCACAAGCATTACCTCGTGTCTTAATTATAATAGTGAATGCCCCCAATGATATAAGTTAGTCGTTATAAAAAAAACTTAATCCAACGCACACAAATTATATCTTCTTCCAAAACCATATTCTATAAAGAATTACATTACATTAAACAAACACTTGTTAATTATGGATTTCCTAATTCCATCATTGATCAACAAATTAAAATGTATCTCAATAAACTTAATAATACCACTAACAAAAATGGTAACATTAATAATAATAATAATAATAATAGTGTACGTCAAAATAAATTTAATATTATTAACTTATATTATTGTAACCAAGTACATGATGATAACAAACATGATGAAATAACATTGGAAGACATAAGCGGTCGAAATGTTAAATCCATTAATAATAATAAACAAGTTAAGCTCATCATATATTATAAAAAAATTAAAACAATTGACTTTATAGTCTCTAAACACACAACTAAATCCTACATAAAAAAAAACCAATGTAGTGTATGAATTTACATTCCCGTTCAAAGATTGTATCTGTGATACTAATAATAAATCCACTACGTATATTGACTTTACTACAACCAACAATCTTGTTGCTGAACTTCAGTCATCGTACAAAACCGGTGTTTAAGCGTAATATGACCGTTAGCTATGCCATCTGTACATCCAAGCTTACAGCACCTACTATTCCTAGTGGTCACCCATGTAACTAGGCTCGACGTTACTTAATTTCAGTGATCGTACGAGTGCCGGTGTTTCAACGTGATGCGTCCGTAAGATTGCCTGCCACCTGAAAGTTTCGAGTATGTAATGTTACTCCTTGTGGGTGGTATAGACATAGAGATATATAACACATAGATGATTCGTTGTTAACACGACTGTTACAAACCTCAGCATACCATTTTTTATTTCCTTATAAAGTTAAGAATATTCCCATATTCACTTAACATGACTGTTACCAACCTAAGCATACCATTTGTTATGTCCTTATAAAGTTAAGAATATTCACATATTCACTTAACAGAAACGTTTTATGACTTTTCTTTGACATAACTGAATTTATGACATGATTTTATATAAAAATTATTTTGGGCTTGACAGAACATACACAAGGATGTTACAAGTTGAATTGGACATCAGCTGGAAGAAACACCCACAAAGAAACACCTGTATTAACACCTACCTTCTATCTCAGTTTCGCTAAGAGAGAAAGCTTCGGCTAGTTGGTCACTCCCGGAGAAGTAAGTCAGAACTTGTGAGTGACGCCCTCCTATGGAACCCATTGCGTGGCAAAAGATCGGTTGGTAGACCTCATCACATCTACATTGTCCAAATTGTAGATGACTCTGAATACCATCTGGAGGACCTGCCGACAGCGATGTCTGACAGAAATGGTTGGAAGGAACAAGTCAGGAGAATCCGAGAAGAATTCTTGAACTGATGATGATGCTGCTGATGATGATGATTTTGTTTTACAGCATATCAACACCTTCTTTTGGTCTTTAATTGCCGACAAGATTTTTTAGGGTATGTTTGTATGAACACGAATATGTATATTCTTTGTGAGAAATCCGTTTGTAGATCAGGTTTCATTGACGTATTTTTTGTAAAGAAAGTTTATGTCAAGAGTCAAATCTATTCCTAGTAATCTTATTTTTAAATGTATTGCAGATATTTTTACTATGAAAATATATTTTTATACTTTCATAATGATTTGACTCTAGTTTGGTGGGTCAATATTTGCCCATAGCTGAGAAGCCAACAGATGCTTCCACCCAAGGCCTGGGTACAACAGCAGTTAAGAGGTGGTTCCACGCTCCTCAAAACCTCCTGATCAGAAGTCTTGCTGCCGGATGTAGTTTATCGTCATACTCGGGACGCTATCCTCTAGATTATAAATGAATGAACACAGTAGAAGTAGCGACAAAAACTACCAGGGAAAAAAAATCAGACGGTACAATATCCTAGTGGATAAAGAATTAGCTTAATAAAAATGTGAAAAAATATTCATTTTTCTTTTTTTTTTTGCAAACACATTCCTTCCATAGAATCTGCTGTGATAAAAATATGAAAAAAATATTCATTTTTCATTTCTTTTCCTCGTAAACATTTCCATAATCTATTGCAAAAGCAATTTTCTTAAATTATGAGAGTGTTTGTTCAAAAGTCATTTAAAATTAGACTTCTGTTGATTAGGGATTAGTAAAAGTATAAGTAAAGCTAATTTGATATGTCGTTGGAGTTTGGTTAATTGTAGAATAGCCTCTTCATATTTATTTGCATATAATTATAATAAGGATTGTATAATTGGGAAGTAAACTGATATTCAGTTTAAATTCTGTTTGAGGCAGCCTTTACGCATATATTTACTAATGATAATTATTCATCTTGGAAATTCATGTACAAATCTTATCTTATTGGTAATGGTAATATTAACCGTTACCTTATAAGGAAACATTTGGCATTCATTGACCGAAAATCTAGTGCTACTGTTGTTTGAAATTTATAAAAATCTTTCTATCAAAGATTTTTTTCAAAAAATAAGCTTCTCAAGTTCAGTTATTACGTTTGTTCTTTCGAATTTTGATGGAGACTTCATTCCTGCCATCTTGTTTGAAATAATGTGGGAGGCCAACACCATTATTGTGTCATTATTATATCTTCTAGTTACATGTGATATTCATTTTAGTTGTTTCGACTGTTGAAAGTCCTCAAGTGATATTGCTTCTCTTATTTGGTTTAGTGCTTTGATTGAGATTCTGCAGCGCCAGTCCACGAGGCACGACGAAAGATAGTCCTCACGAAGACCTACAGGCTTCATTTGCCCGAAGCCAGCTGTGAAAACAGATGCATAAAGTTGACAGTTTAAATATTTTCAAACTAGTTTGGCGCTATGCATGATATCCATATAAAAGTATGGATCAATTGGAACTAAGTAAACACATGAGTTTTGAGGTTAATATTTTCCAGCAATGTCTGGTGTAGTACAAAACAATTCCTCATGAAACCTCTTCCATGGCCAATGTCCTTATCATCTAATTAAATTTATTATAACTGATCAATTTATTAATTCCATTTACTGAAATTTTATGATGGATTCTGGGTGTGATATCCGTCATTTCGTTCCAATTCCAGATCATAGTTTCTATTTTGGAAAGGTTTATCTTGAGTCTTAATTCTTGGAAAACTTGATAGAGGATGTTTTCATTTTTATGATGGATTCAGGGTATCAGTTCCATCACTGATTTCATTCCAATTCCAGATCATATTTTCTATTTTGGATTTATCTATTCTATTTCTTGAAACACTTGGCAGATGATGTTGATTTTTTTTAATTTAAATTCATTCTCATCTTAACTATGAATAACTATGTCATCAGCAGAGACGCTCCTCCTTCTTGATGACATCGGGAAGGAAATCAGAAACGCTATAATTTTATTAAATATATTCAAAAAGAAACTTCTGATAAAAGAAGTACATTGCAGGGATTTCAATCCTCAAAGTTTGTTCCACAATTGTGACCTTGTGCCAGGTTAAGTGCAATTAATTTATACCTCGCAGAGCACCACACACTAGTAGCCTTGTGCAAAACTACCTTAATCTTTGTAAATATCTATAAAGGATCGACAGAATATCTGCTGATTTCCCGTTCGCCATTTCCTAGCATTTTCTTTTTAAATATCCATCAGGTTTTTTTGCAAAAGTCTGCCTCCTTTTTATCTTTTTTATTTTCATTTCTAAGGTAATTCTCATGTTTCCATATATATATATATATATATATATATATATATATATACTTACGTTCTAACATAGAAATTTTCTTTCTATTTCTCATTGTTTTTATAGTGTTCGCGCCGAGAAACATTTTAAGCTGATTGCTGGAGCCCCGCTGTTTCGAATCTTAGACAAACTTTCGTAATTCACGCTTGAATTGATTTGTTTAAAAAGCAAACGGAAGTGACGACGATATAGGAGAAAAGCGAATCCACCTTCTTTTTTTAAGATATTAAGAGTCTTGTAGAAAAGTGTAGCTGTGAAATATAAGCAGCCATCTCTTCTTATGGAAATATAACACCGTCTATTGCAACGATAATGTTTACCCACTATTTGACATGTCTCATATACAGCCTGTCCACAAAGTTCGAGGTGCACTTTAAAAATTTATAACTTTATTTGTATTTGCGATAGAAATAATTTGTAAAAAGGATTAGAAAGAAGTAAATCTATATTTTTTAAGGTTTTATTGAAATACAAAGGGTAATAGGATTTTGCAGTTCACGGAAAATATTTGCCAAATGATTTACAGTAATGCCTGAAATCACATTAGTTATTTTAGCTATACTTAAAACTAGGTACATTAAACTTTATAACATTTTTTTTACAGATTATTTCTATCGCAAATACAAATAAAGTTATAATTTTTGAAAGTGTAAAGTGCACACGAACTTTATGGACACCCTGTATTTATCTTGCTTTTTATACTACAACCCAAACAAACATTCCTCCCGAGGCCAATGTACTATTGATAAGGGGCGGGGCCTGTGCTGATGACATGGGTATTCGTAATAGGATAAGAAGATTCCATCGTTTCTTACTCTCTCCATTCATGATGTTGTCAGTATCCTTCTGTAGTACCACATTTCTCTCTATGAGGAAATTGTTCAGCATTTTGCCATTCAAAAGAATTTATATTACATAACAGTCCAGCACTCTTTCCTTTGTCTCTAACGAAATATTCCTGTTTATTCGTATTTTGCGTAGTTTTTGGAATTTCGCTAGTCCAATGCATGTTCGAATTCCGGGAGTCTCATTTTCCATCCTCTGCAAATTTTTAAACTGATCCAGTCTTTTCTATTAAATCTGGAAATAAAAGGCGTCTCGCCTAGATCATCCCTCTTGGTCTAACTTTGTCTTTAATTTTCATTACCTTTCAACTTGGTATTTACGATGATGACAACCATTTACACCTGTCTCCATAGTTTGTCTGATCCGTTGCATAAGGACAAATTGGCATCTGATGTCCGAAACTACTTTCAGTTTGATAGTAACTAAGGCAAAGGATGGCTTGTTAATTTTAACGCCTCCAAAAATTAAACTGATCTTCATTAATCATCTTAGAGACCGTTTTCTACCTTCCATCAAAATAGCTGATACTAACCTCCAGGAAGTGACTCATTGAGCCTTCTCGGGCTAACCTTCTCGGCTGGCATGAAGTGAAAAGACTATATTGAATCCAATAGTCAGCTGCTAAGAAAGTGCGTTCACTGTGTCAGGCGTGATATTTTCTCTCTTCAGAATCTATCTATAAGGCTACTATTCGTCCATGCTTAGAATATTGCTGCCACATTTCGAGAGTCGCATTTTCCATCTTCTGCTAAAACACTTCCCAGATGCTTAAACGTCACTACTTATTTGATTCTGACATTTCCAATTCGTAGTTGCATCTTGGGTTTTTTTTTTTTTTTTTCGTAACCTGTCACTAATCTGTACAAGAGATCCAATAGCTTTCTTTCCGTGTCTGCTATCTGCGTATCTTTTATTAAGATTACTCCCACCGATAATAAATCCAGTTAGGATTCTCCAGCTCCCAGAAGATAGCCTTGCTATAGAGGTTGAATAAATCCAGTAAGAAGACAAATTTCATGTCTCACGCCCGTTTTTAATTTTGTATAGTTACTCGATTCATTTTATATCCGTATGCTGGCGATTTGCTCCCAGTATAAGTTTTTGGTGATTCTAACATCCTTCCCAGGTAGGTCGAGTAGATAGTTGTGTTATACCTTATCAGGCCAATAACATCAAGAAGTCACTTCACTAAAAAATCGACTATGTTAAGATTCGAACTCGGGTTTCATGGCCGGAAAGAGAATTTTCTAACCACTCAAACTACATCCAACTTTACCACTTCCATTATCATATATACTGAACATTTATATATATATATATATATATATATATATATATATACACATATATATATACATTATCATATATAATGAACAGAATATATATATATATATATATATACACATTATATCATATATATATATATACACACATTATCATATATAATAGACAGAATATATATATATATATATATATATATATATACACACATTATCATATATAATGAATAGAATATATATATATATATATATATATATATATATATACACACATTATCATATATAATGAACAGAATATATATATATATATATATATATATACACACACATTATCATATATAATGAACAGAATATATATATATATATATATACATTATCATATATAATGAACAGAATATATATATATATATATATATATATACACACATTATCATATATAATGAACAGAATATATATATATATATATATATATATATATATATACATTATCATATATAATGAACAGAATATATATATATATATATATATATATATATATATACACATTATCATATATAATGAACAGAATATATATATATATATATATATATATACACATTATCATATATATGAACAGAATATATATATATATATATACACATTATATATAATGAACAGAATATATATATATATATATACACACATTACATATATAATGAACAGAATATATATATATATATATACACACATTATCATATATAATGAACAGAATATATATATATATATATATACACACATTATCATATATAATGAACAGAATATATATATATATATATATATACACACATTATCATATATATAACAGAATATATATATATATATATATACACATTATCATATATAATGAACAGAATATATATATATATATATATACACATTATCATATATAATGAACAGAATATATATATATATATATATATATATATATATACATATTATTATATATAATGAACAGAATATATATATATATATATAGCCATCCACAGACAGACTGTTTCGCTGTATCACAGCTCATCAGTGTGGCTAGACGTCCGGTTGCCTCTAGCTAGGATCGAAACCCGGCTGAATTGGCGTCAGTCTCATATATATATATATATATATATATATATATATATATATATATATATATATATATATATACTGAACAGAATGTTAAGCCAAAACGTTGGAGTGATTAATCATTTCGTTTCAAGATGTATTGGAAGAGGAAATATGTCTATTCGGGAAAAATAATTCGTAGATACGTTTCAGGCATAGCAACGGCCATCATCAAGCTGGAGATCAATCCAGAAAACGATCGTGGATTTGGTATGGGAAGTGCTTCTACTTGAGACATGTTGTCCAGGCATCTTAGGTCCAGAGTGTCAGTCACTTTGTTACATGTAACTCAGACTGTCTGGTCAGTAGGAATAACAATTTAAAAATAGTGAAAACCGCTACAAAGAATAGATTGAATCCAAACGGGAATAATTCTCTGACGATAGACTAGACGAGCTGAAAGGTGGTAGGAATGCAGAAAAAGGTACTTTCATAATAACGCTTGGAATTTATATAACAACACGTTGAAAACATACGTATATCGACCTCAATAAATTTCCTTTTTCTCCCTATACAGTTGTTACTACGTCCTCTTCTCTTTTTTTTTTTTTTTTTACTTAATCTACGAATTTCTTATTTATTACCCTCTTTTTTCTCTTTTAATGTTCTCTGTATTCCTTACTCGTATACTCAATGGGCTAATGTAAATGTTTGTGGCTTCAAACCAGCAAATATCCTGCAGACATGCAATACCCAAAATTTGTTTATTTCTTGGTATTATTCCGACAAGCAAACAGCAAAAAAATATGGCGTCGCACATCTTATTTACTTAGTGTTTGCTTTGTATTTTCATGTCGCTTGAATTTTCGCCTCCATTTTTTTTTTTTTTTTTTTATCGCTTTTCTTTCTTTCGCTTCTCACAGAAACAATAATAAACTCCAGGAGAAGCGTTATCTCCAAGACAATAGGCAACCGGTATCGAGTCTCTTGTCGGGAAGAACTGATACTTAACATCTTTTGATAAAGAGATAAGAAAAACCGAGAGATAGGTTCCAGCGTGAGAAGCCCGGTTTCGACTGCAGCACGATCTTTGTGTGGTGCTCTGACATTTTTTGCAGAGTAAATATTGATTTGTCCTTCTTGCGCAAGATTAAAAAAAAAAAAAAAAAGAATCGTATTTAAGGTTTTTGTAGTTCCCCGCTGCTTGCTTAACTGAAGTCCTTTTTATCTATTTGCACAGATGTTACTTTAACTTGTCTAAACTATACACAGAGCTACACGCCATACACACACCCATACGAACACAGACGCATATTTATATAAACACACAAATATATACATATGTATGTATGTATTTATGTGTGTAATAAAAGCTATATGTATGTATGTACGTACTTTTGTATGTCAGATTTCATGCGTCCGAATCCCGTATAGACAAAATAGACTTACCATACACTTACATAAATTACACACATAAATCTGCTTAACCAATGAAAATCAAACAACGCTCCTATAAAAAAAACAAATAGAAAAAAATTCTGTATCTCATTCTCTGATGAAGCTTTAATAAAAGCGAAACATGTTAGATTCATAAACGTTTCTTATTTGTTCTTTATCCTATCATATATATATATCTCCGACAAAAAATATATATATACGTTGGACATACGACAACTACACTATCAAGACGATTTATTCTACGTATGTCTGACCATTCGTCCATTGCGAGACATTTACACCAACATTCCTACCCACATTCACAGTATAGAAAAATACTGATTGATAACACAACTATCCTACATCAAGAAAATAACAAATTAAAACTACAGATCCTCGAAGCAATCTTACATTAAAAATTTAATCTACATTAAAAAAAATTGCTGAATAGAATCAGCTACGAAGACTGTAATAGTAGGTTGCATTTAAACGCAAAAAGAAAAATAAATCAGTAATGGATAGCTACATGTAGTTTTTGCCTTACCAATTGCACCTCTGATGATGATCTCAGAAAGAGATGGAAAGTACTTTGGAAATAAAAGTGATTTTCACTGTTACAGTACATTTCTTGCATCATTTGAGTGTAATACACGGGGAAAGTCAGCGTTTTAACCACTCTCCCTTTAGCTTTTAAAATGCACCCCAACCCGCAGAGTAATCAACAGGCTTAAACCAAGCGGTACCAACTTATTCTCTCCTCCAAATTTTACCCCCAAATGATAGCATCGCCGGTGTGTAATATTTTATTTCTCCAAGTGTTGGGCTCTGTTAACAACCTCTTATTATATGAATAATATTTGTTTAATGTAACCACTTTGTGTACATTTGTTTTTTTAGTTGTAATTTGTCGTGCGTATTCTTTTTTTAAGACTTGATATCATGACATTGTGTCATATTTTAACGCTATTCTACCATCCTTGTTTCTAGTAGAGTAATTTAATTATTGTAAACTTTAAATATAATCTGTCAGCAAACAATTTACTATTTCCTCTTCCTTTTCAGGTCCTCAGTCTTTTAGTTATGTTTAGACTTTTCTCTATATGCCATATTACTTTTTTTTCTCTCTCTAACTTTATTTTATTTATCTATATAATACTAAAAGCCTGTTTTTTCATGCGTGCTTGCGTCCGGCGCATAATGATTTAAGTTAATCTGATTTTAAAAATATTTTAAGTGAATAAGATTTAAAAATATGAGTTGTTTATACAGTAAGTATTTTTATTTTAACTTTCTTCAAACAGACAATTTTTTTAATTAAAACATTTTTAAGATAAAGACAGACTCAAAGAGATCAGGTTTTGTTGTTTCGTCCAGTGGTTTGTAGAGTAATTATTTATATTTCAGTTTACTTTAAACAAACAATATTTTAATTATTTAAAACATATTTTTTGGCATATTTTAAAAATATTTTCAAGTGAATATGATTTCAAAATATTGTTTCGCATATTAAAAAAAATTTAAGTTAATCTGATTTAAAAAAAAATATATTATAAGTGAATAAGACTTAAAAATACGAATTGTTTAAACAAAATTATAACAATTTCTTTAAGCATCTTGAGACGGTGTAATAGCAAGCTTGTCTCGCTATAACAATTACGACTGAGTAGTGTGTTCGATTCTCACTGGATGCCCCCTACTTTCGGCCTTGTGCCACATCTAAGAAATGCTTGGAAAATCGCTATAACAAATCATTTTGCATTTTGTACAAGTGTTCACATATGCCAAAAATAAATGCTGTTACTGGAGTTTACTTCAATGTTGCTTCAACCTAAACCGTCAGTGATCCAACGGGTCACGGGTAGTCTAGTATGTACTAGACTAGTATGTACTAAACTATGTATAGTACTTTTGTTATTCCGACAAAACTCGTCTCAGGTTTGTATTTATTTCTTTTTCCCGCTTCCTCCTTTTAGCTTTCCATAAACCTGTCGATAAGCAGAACTTTGCCTTCAGAGTCTTAATTACTGTAAAGTGTTTATCTGACTGCCGGAGGCACGCACGCGCGTGAGATGAACGCGTATTGGGAAAGAGTACTACCTTCTTCACCTTCGGGAAGTTGGCGATCAAGGCTCTTCACAATTTCCTCTCCTTGTAGATCAGTAAATTTTATCTCTTTGCTATATTTCCTAAACCCTGTTCTATCCTTCATTCATATACCCAAGCTCGTTAGGTAAGTTATGCGCTGTTTTCCTTTGTCCCACTTACCTTCTATATGTCCCGGGAGTGTTTGATTTTCCGAGCCGTCGTTCCTCATTATGAACCTAAGAAATTTCAACTATTTATTTCTGAAATTATGCATACATATGCTTTTTGTTTCCATTTTCTCTAAAACTTTGTCGTTGCATACAAGTTACGTCCATAAGGTTTTCAGCACCCTACTGTAGAACCATATTTTTCTTGCTTTATGCTTCTTCATCTTTGAGGAGATTGTCCATCATTCACTGTCATATAAGTGGACTGATATTACAAAACTCTTCAGTATTCTTTTCTTTGTTTCTAACGAATTATATATATATATATATATATATAAAATTTTTATTTGTTAATTTTATATTAATTATTTCTTAAGTTTGATAGGTTGAATTTCTTAGAAAAGTTGGATTGAATTGTTTGAAAAAAAGAATAGGCTAATATTTTCAAAAAAGACATGATGATATCGTGAATTATTACAAATAATCGTTTCCGGACAGTAATTTCAAACCACAGTGATGAAACCACGTCTTAAAATATGATAGATTTGTTTTTTACGGCTTATCAACCTTTTTGTTGGTTATTTAAAACCAAAACATTTTTGTGCTGTCAGAATAAGTTGGTTTAGTTTTGTTTTGGCGGGTGAATATTGCATTAAGAATATTTAGGAGATAACAATTTTTCCAGATACAAGTCCTACGATGTAACCCATAGCTTGGGGGAGAAATGATGGGCCCATACCTTTCCCAAGGGCTTAAAATATTACATCAGTGTACCCTGCATTTTTGGAGCCACACTATTACATTTGCTTATATTATGGCGACGTTGATAATTATTTGTACCTGACTCCAAATAAATTCTCTCCAACCAAAATAGCCTCATCAAACTCAAGATTGCGTCCTGGGTAAGACGTTAAACTACATCCAGCAACAAGACCTCTCATCAGGAGGTTTTTAGGAGCGTGGAACCACTTAATTGTTGGTGTTCCCAGGTCCACCTGACCCGGGGTGGTAGCACCTGTTAGGGTCCCAGCTATGGGCAAATAGTTAACTATTACCAGCAATACTTTTTTGAAAAAAAATATTACCAGCAATACAATTTTGAAGGAAATAAAATTGCCATCAATAAAAAAAAAATGTCAGCATTAAATAACCCATTGAGGTAGATATGCCGTAAAACAAAATAAACCAACCCAATCTAAAACAAAGAATACAAATTCTATTCATACGAATCTCTCCTAAAAATGTTGTCGGCATTAAATAACCAATTGAGGTTGATATGCCGTTAAACAAAATAAACAAAACAAAACTCAAGATTGAATTTCAAAAAAAAAAAAAAAAAAATGCGTAAACAAAAGAACGAGAAGACAAAGTTGTGACTTCAAATAAAACTGTAATAATTATTTTTAACAAATGATAGAAAATCTTCATCTTGGTTGAGAAGTGAAATCAATACTATTTTCTTACTGAAAAAGAAATTATGGTCAGTCGCTTGAGAAAGGAAGTCACAAGAACTCTGTAAGTGCATGCATGTGTGTGGAGGGGTAGATTACAAAGTGAACAGTTGACTTTCTTCGACTAGACGGCCTGCGTGTTTGGAGGGGGGTGTAAATATATTTGTGTGTACGTGTCTAACGGTGTCTAAGAGATGAGCGACGAACTCGCCCCCGTAAAACTGATGGACATCGTTTCTTGTATAAGGCTGAGTAGGATCAGATAAGCTGTTTTATATTCTTTCTTTAAGAATTGAAATAAAGCGTTCTGATTGGTCAATAAATCTAAGAAAGGCGTTTCTTTACAAACTATAGCAATTTATCCGGATGTTGTCGGCACGGTGGAGTAGTGGATAGCGGCTCGGATTGAGAGCCGAGTTCAAATTCCAGTCGAATCCATTACATTACCATTTATGTGCTAATACCCCTGGGAAAGGTATTAATCCTCTTTTTCACCCTCCAGCTATAGGTAAATAGCAGGACAGACTGAGTTCTATAGCCTTGGATGGCCACTCTGAATTCAAAACCTTCAGAGGGTCGTTTGAGGACCTTGTGGCTTGTAGTGCACCAGGTCTCTGTATTCGGCCCTTCGAAAGCTATGGGTTGAATAGTAGGACAGAATTCTTTAGTTCTTTAGCCTTGGATGGCAACCAGTCTACCATAGAAAGAAATGGCAAAGCGGGAAAAAATCTGTCTTGTCAGTCATGTATCGAAAGATACATGATCGTCCAAACTTATATCACGTATGGTACTTAACTGACTGTTGTCGGCTGAATCATTTGAAGTCCGAGTTAGAAGATTCTAATTTTTTTTATTGGTTCTAAACTAAATTCTTATCGGATTTAAATTTGGGTTTAATTCTACTTACAACAATATTCTGGCAGCTAATTTAGAAAATAGGTATTTTTTTAAGATCACTTGCTAACTTTATTACAAAACACTACATGTATAGATGTAACGTAAATGCATGCAATAGGTTCCCAAGTAGGCATCTATGCGGACGACACTACTATTTATTCCTGCATCAAAAACAAATCTAGTGTCGCCGACAAAACTAACCTGGCTGTTTGTCTTGAAAAGAACCTTCAAACGGTTGTGGACTGGGGCAAGAATTTAATGCCTCAAAAACAAAACTGCTCTCTATTACTCACCAGAGAGAACCATCCCTGCCTCCCATTAGAATGTCTGACGCTCAACTCCACGAGAGCACTTCTTTGCGACTGCTCGGTCTCACATTGTCCGCTGATCTGAGATGGAACGAATACACTGAGTCAATAGCTTCGTCCACCGCAAGGAAAATTGGCTCCCTGTGCCGCGCCAGGAAATTTTTCTCGCCGGAGTCGATCCTTCAAATCTCCAAATCAACCATTCGTCGTTGCATGGACTGCCATATATGGTCTGGTGCCCCTTCCAATTGTCTCAAGGTCCTTGATAAAATCCAAAAACGGATATGCAATGTAATTGGCCCTGATCTGGCATCTCGTCTGCAGCCACTCTCTCACAGACGTGCCGTTAACTCCCTCTGTCTTTTTTACAAATACTTTCACGGTAACTGCTCCGATGAGCTGCTTTCGCTGGTTCACAGACTTCATGAATTTAAGCGTTCAACTAGGCTGGCATCTTGTTCTCACCCTTTCACTGTCGAAACTGTTAAATGTAACCGTCTCTTCTACTCTAATAGCTTCATGTCTCGCACTTCTCACCTGTGGAACTCCCTCCCCATTTCTTGTTTTACTGATAACTATAATTTCCAACTATTCAAATGTAATGTCAATCGACGTCTCCAGATGCCCTGATCTATCCCTTATACTTCTCTTCCTCCTTTCCTCTATCACTCCTATTTGCTCTCGCTCCTACTCTCTATAACCCTTTGCGTGCTAATGGCTTCCCGCCTTGCTTGGGGAAAAAATGTCCAAATACGCGCCTTCTCATTTATATTGGTTGGAACAATCTACGAATATCTCCTCACATGGGGTAGAAAATGACACAGTCACTTTAACGTGTTGTTTGGTTAAACTAGTTTTGCAAGCTATCAGTCGTGTTGGGAATTTGATCCCCACTGGGCGCCACACAAATATGGCGACGGAACAAACCAGTCTTCATTAAATGATGAGATGATTCAGCGTTTTTTTTTTTACATACACTCTTGTTTTATTTGTCTGTGCGCATGCGCAAGCGTGTGTTGTGATGGTATCGTACACGATGATATATTAGTGTAGACTGCTGTGTCGGTGTTATGTGTCTTGTTTTTAATGAAATGTAAATATTTAATCACAGAAATCTTTTTTATTTATATACATAATTAGTTAATTACTAAGAAAATTAAAAATAATTATTTACATACAAATCAGAATGTACAGTATTCAAATACAAATAAGTGTATCAGCAAAGACAATATTAATAAAGAAATGGCGAGGACAATCTTTTATGCCGAAGTGTTCCGTTTCTTGACGAAATTTAAGGTAAATGTAGAGATTTTATTTAGAAACCCGTATTTATACACACAAAAATGTAATATTTACTTCATTTAGCGTCCTCCATAGTTTTCCTTTCCTTAACGCCTAGTAATTTACGAAATTTTAGGGTGTTCTCTAATTCAAATTTAAAAGCAGAACGTTATATTTCTCGGCGTTACTTTTCCTCTGAGTATAAATACAGTTCCTTCAATAAAATCTTCACATTTGCCTAGATAAAGTGTCTCAAGGAACGAACCGCCTTGGCATAAAAGTTTTTCCTCTTATCATTTCTACCTATATTTAAATATACATTTTGCGATCAGAATGTCTACCTATATCTACATGTGTGTGTGAGTGTGTGTGCGTGTACATTCGGACAAAGTCAGTTGATCAATTGAAGTGTGAGACTAAGTCATTATGAAGTGTGGTGTTCTATGCCCTCAATCTGTATATGTACAAAGCCTCCATCTCTGATACTGAGAACTATCACCTCATAGATGTAATCATTTTTAAATAATATATATATATATAAAATGGACTCGTCCCGTCTCTCTAAGGATCGGGTTATTCAAGGAATTTTTCTGCGTGAAAACTTAGGATCACAAACTCACATCCATAAATGAATATCTTAGCTCCATCACTGATATTGAGCACTTTCTAATAAGTACTGCGCATATAAAATTATATATATATATGAGTTCCACTTAAGATCTGAGTGAACTTGAATCTTCGCACAATTGATATATTTAACAAAGCAAAATAATATTTTATTCAAATTTCCAACATTGTATTGATTACGTTATGAAATACTGCACTTTCCCTAGTTTTTATAATGTTTCCCCCGAATACGATATTACTTTCCGAACAACTTATTATTATTTGTGTTTTTTGTGTATACAAATCACAATGTGTGGGGGTGTATGGCTGTTTTTAAAATGCGCCTTGTACGCAATCACTTTTTTAATAAAGTAGGACCTCTCTCTCTCTCTCTATCTGCCCCAGTCTGTCTTTATCTCCCTCTCTGTGATCTTCTCTCTCGCTCTATCTATCTATCAATCTGTATCTCTCTCATATATATATATATATATATATATATATATGTGTGTGAATTCACACATTATGAAATGGACAAAGTACGACAATTAAATTGAGACTTTTATGATTATACATTCTTTTTATAGATTCAAATACTTAAGTAAATGCTTTGTTTATAATAAACAGTATTAACATTTACCGGCCTAAATGTCCGAGAAATTTTCATAGAATATTTGCGTGCTCCGACTGGAATCGAACCTGTATCCGATACGGAACCGTCATATAGCCTGACGGGCTTTTACCGATTTTGCCACAGAGGATCGTTTCGGTTAGCAACTATACTCGACTGGTATAAATAAATAAAAAAAATAAAAAAAAAAAAAAAAAAAAAAAAAAAAAAACGGACAGTACAATTTGCTAATAAAAATATTTAAACAAAATGGTATCTGCGGAAAATCGAATAAAATAAGTAATGACGAAAATACACTGAGTAGACAAACCTAGTGAGCCAGAAACTACCTACCAAGGTTTCACCTAAAGGATCTTCAGGACTAGGTCTGAAGATCCGTTAAGTGAAACCTTGGTAGGTAGTTCCTGGCTCACTTGCATTTATACACACACACACATTTTATTTTATAAAATATATATATATATATATATATATATATATATATTAACTATCTTCCCTAATCTGTCTTCATCTCCTCTATGTTCTTTCTCTGTCTCTCTCTGTATCTATCTATCTATCCATCCATCTATATCTCCCGTTCTGTCCATTAAGTTTAATTTTTTTTTTATTTATTGTTATTTTTTTCCCCTTAGAATAGCGAGAAACGATACTTGTCGGCCGAAAGCTAGCATCAACAAACAAGCAATAGATCTGGGAATACCTTTCGATACATGTCACAAGAACGGAAACACAACAAATAAGCATTTCGTTCCGACCAGTCTTAACCCAATCCAGCCGGTGATGAATTTGCATTAACCGAGCCTCGCCATTGCCTAAACCAAACAAGTCATTCTCTCTCTCTCTCTCATCATTCTACCCCTAACCTTCCCCATCATTCCCTGACACATCCAACTTTTCTATCCACCCTGACTCACACACATTCCCTCTTTCTCCTTCCCTCCCTCTTTCTCACATTGTCCCTCTCTATATATACTCCGTCTCTCACTCACTCGTCTCTCTCCTTCCTTTTCTCTCCATATTTATCTCTTTGTATCTCGTCCTTATTCTGTCACCCTGTTCTCTCTCTTCCCATTCATTATCTCCATCCTGTCTTCCTTTTCTCCCCCCCTTTTTCCTTCCCTTTCACCCTCCCTCCTCCTGCCCTTTCTCCCCTTCTCTCTCCCTCCCTCTCTCTCCTCCTGCCCTTTCTGTCCTTCTCTCTTTCCCGTTGAGAGACAAAAGGTTCGTGCATTTCAACAGTTTTATATGGTTCACTCCATATTTACAAGTCTATCATTTGTCCTTGCTTTGAATATTGCAGCCACATATTGCTGTTTAGAGATTCTTGATAAAATCCAAAGAAGAATCTGCAATGTTAACTGTCCTAACCTGGTACCGCGGCTTCAGTCTCTTTCCCTCTGCCGTAACGCAGCTTCCCTGTTCCTTTTCTATAAATATTTTAATCGCAATTATTCTGATAAACTCTCCTCTATAGCACCGAGACTTTATGAATTTAAGTGCAATATTAGATTGACGGTAGGCCTCGTCATTTCATACTGGAAATGGCGAGATATAACCGCAAGTTCTATGCTAAAAGTTTTTTTCTATCGCACTTCTCGCTTGTGGAATTCTATTTCGGCTTCTTGACTCCCAGTCAACTTTGATCTTCAAAAATCTAAATGCAATGTCAATCGTTATCTTCTATCTTCTTAATTCTTGTTATTTTATTGTCCTCACTTCTTAATAGCAGTTTTTCTCATATTCTCTAACACTTAGTAGCCCCTTGCGTCATAATGGCTTTATCACCTTACTTGGGGTGAAATGATTAAAAACAGTACATCAACATGGTATTTACTAAAGTCAGCTCCTGCACTTGTCAGCAACACTGGTCGACACGATTTTTGGTGCCAAGAAACAAAACACATTTTTTAGCTAATTTGATGGTGCCTTTTCCGAAAACATGTTGCTTTCCATGGTATGTTGGTGCTTTAGTTTGAGTTCCTATATATGCGTTGAAAGCGTGGTACTATTTTTGTTGCTAAACATGTTTTAAGGTGATAAAACACACACACACACATATATATAAGGTCATCCCATAAGTTCTGTCCGAGTTTTAACTTTGTTAAAATAAACGAAATTTAAAGAGTATTTTATAATGTCTACTGGAGCTGAACATTATTTTTATGTTTAGATGCATTTAAACTGATCAAATTTTATTTCAGAGAACAATAAAATAAAATTTTGTTTGATTAAAACCCTGCTAACATGGAAGTACCCAAGAATCATTTGAGGCACATAATGCTTTATGAGTTCAAGAAAGGAAACTCAGCAGCCGAAGCGGCTAGAAACATTCACTCAGTTTATGGAGAGGAATGTGTGAATGAAAGAACTTGCAGAAGATGGTTTGCAAAATTCAGAGGTGGAGATTTCACCCTTGAAGATGAAGATCGAACCGGACGTTCAGTTGAGTTTGATGAAAAGCTTCTTGAAGCAGTCCTTGAAAAAATCCTGCTTTATCAGTTGAGGAATTGGCAGTGGTTCTCAGTTCAAACCATACAACTGTTCATCATCTTCAACAACTTGGAAAAGTTTCTAAACTTAGAAAATGGATCTTTTATCGAAATGTTAAGCGTCGTAGTCAGTGGCTTGGTAAAGAGAAAGGACCCCAGCCACAGCCGAGAAGGGAACTTCATGGGCAAAAGGTTCTTTCAATCTGGTGGGATCGCCAAGGAATAATCCACTTTGAATTCTTACCACCTAATGCAACAATTAATGCACAAATATACTGTCAGCAATTAGAGCGTTTGAACCAAACTTTGAGGAAAAAAGACCTGCTCTAGTGAATCGAAAAGGATGATGTTTCTTCAGGACAATGCGCTACCCCACACAGCAAGAATCACGTCACAAAAGATCGAAGAACTTGGTTGGGAGAAAATTCCTCATCCACCTTATTCTCCCGATCTTGCTCCTTCAGACTACCATTTGTTTCGTAGCTTACAGAATCATTTGGAAGAAATAGCTTTTGTAACACGGGAAGAGGTTAAAACTGACATTTGTGAGTTCTTCGAATCAAAGCCAAAATAATTTTACAGTAATGGAATTAGTAAGCTTGTTAATAGATGGAAGGAAGTCATAGATAATCAGGAAAAATACATTGTTGATTGAATCTGTAATTAAATTTTGGTCACTTGTTTTCATTATTCAATATTCGGACAGAGCTAGTGGGATATATATATATATGTATGTGTGTATTGTGTATATTTAGACAGCAATTTTTCATTGATGCATGTTTCATTAAATAATATAGACAAGTTGTGTCTATTTATTTTAAGTAAGTTCCTTCCCATACTTAATATTTCTCATTTTCACTCTCGCGTGGTCATGTGTGACGTTACGAGCTGTGATGCGATTTTCGCTTCTGCGTCTTGTATACACGAGTTTGTCGTTGCTTTGAAATTTTTCATGCAACAAAAACAGACTCATTATTGTTTTGCCCGTGTATTGTTTGATATTTTGAAATGTAATTGTCACCTTTTATAATGGCTTATGTAAGCCGAAAGCTTCGATAGGATTAAAAAAAATGTATCAAAATGGTGATTTCCTTTCGTCTTTCAATGATAATGTTTTTAAGCTTATCATACAATATGAAAGGAACTTACTTAAAATAAATAGACACAACTTGTCTATATTATTTAATGAAACATGCATCAATATATATATATATATATATATATATATATATATATATATATATATATATAGAGAGAGAGAGAGAGAGGTGTGTGTGTGTGTATATGTATGTATGTATAAACTAAAAAACATAATGACTAACCTCTTAATAGCGTATTGGCCTTTTCTGAACCCACTAAGCAGCTGTCACTTGTTCAAGCACGAATTTTATACGATATTTTAATATTCTCTCCGAGATTTTATGACAGGATATAAACAAAAGGTTTTTCAACTTAAGTGGTGGAGATTCTTCAAAGCGAAGAATCGTGTCATAAATGAGAATGAGAGCTGAAGAGTTTTCTTTCTCGTCCTGAAACCATTCCCTTACAAATCTATCTATAAAAGCAGGATGTGTGTGTGCAACGAATGCACGGCCGCAATTTTCGACGTATTTGCACCAAAATTTACATGCACATGCTCCAAGTTAGCGGTTAGGCCAAGACCGACGTTGCATTTCCCAACTCCCATCGATAGTGGAAATAATCGATTTTCTCATGCTTCTACGCCAGTTTTCATGTAGTTTGCGGCCATTTTCTACTGGCCAGTGAGAGCCAATAGCTGGCTGCCACGAATAGGCAGGAAGATTTTATTGGCCAGCGTGAGAGCCAACAGCTGACTGGTACGGATGTTAACTAGCATGCAAGCATGCAAAAAAAAAAAAAAATCGATAGCTGCATTCGTCACAAGTGGGAAAAATTCAAATCTGCATGGCACTTTACTCCAATTGGCTAATTCGCTTGCTTAAAATCAACGTTGATTCTGATTCCGCAGAACTGGATTGGGTATGAAAAAGTATTTGTTCTTAACATTCTTTTTTCATTCGGTTTTTCCAGTTACGAGTCCTTTTTTAAAGCTGATCGTTTTGTGTTAATTTTGGTTAGTTCTTTTTTTGTAACAGATTTAATGTTTAGTATAGAGCTTAGAAAAAATTCGCAATGTGAGATAGGCAAGAAGTAAAGCATGTAGCAACATCAGCACGGCAAAGGGCACTTCTTTAAAGGCAAGGAAGGGCAAAAAATATTTTAAGTCAAGTAATAGCGATTGCTGTACGAGTCCGAGTTTTTATTCATAAGGGCGTTGACCAAACATTCACACTGCCTCCAACAGTTGTTTGCCACCAATGTATCCTGATGCCATCGCTTCCTAGGGATGACGACGCATGTACCCTGTCCTGGCATGCTTACCTTCTTTCTTTTTGCCGTATGCTTTCAGAACGTAGGCAGTCATGGCTCTCCACTCCCTTCTATCCCTTGCAGCCCTCAACAAGTGCCTTCCCCCTGCCACCTCCCCCAGACTACGTTCTGTCATCCACTTGCTTAAAGCCGCTAGGTATGTCATGCGTTGTTTTCCTTTGTCTCTTTTTCCATCTGTTCGACCCGTGAGTATCAGATCCTTCCTCGTTCTGTGCCAGGAACTACAGCTGCGTCTTCCTGAAGTTAGGTATAAGCGTCTTCCCTGTTTGCATCCTCTAAGACCTGATATATTTGGCATCCTTCTGTAGAACCACATCTCCGTCGCCTTGAGCCTCTTCATCTTTGAGGAAATTGTCCAACATTCGCTGCCGTAAAAAAGGATGGATGTCACAGAACAGCTCAGTATTCTTTTAATCGTTACTAAAGAAATCCTCCTGTCTCGCAATTCTCTACCAATCTTTTGCAATGCGTCCTTGGCCATCCCAATGCGTCTACAGATCTCAGGGTCGCATTTACCGTCCTCTGTCAGAACGCTGCCCAGATATTTAAACTGCCGAGTCTGCTTGATTCTGTGAAGACAATTCCAGTGTGTTTACTACCTTAGATATAAGAATCTACGTACTGTGTGTTATACCTTATTCTTTCCTACACCTTTATTAAAACTATCTGCAATTTGTGCAACGGTAGCCATTCTGTTGGATCGTACTTCGGTGCACTTCTCCCATTGATAAGTCATGACCGCCCATTACCAAGACGTACTCATCCGACAAATCGTAATGTTTGAAGAAGCCTTTACTCAGTCTACTGGCCGTAACAGTATGGCTCCTATCAAAATCTTTTTTTTATTTTATTTTGGCATTTAATCGACTAGGAGAACCCTGTTGGCCTTCCATCAGTATGGCGGATGCTAATCACCAGGAGAATTATTCATTGCGCCTTCTCGGACTAACGTTTTCCTCTGACATGAAGTGAAAAGATTATATTGAATCAATTGCTACCTCTGCTGTTAGGAAAGTTGAATCCCTGTGACGTGCTAGAAACTTTTTGTCGCCATAATCTACCTTACTTTAATAATCGAACTTGCTTTGAATACTGTTGCCACATCTCATCCGATGCACTTGCTATATATTTAGAGATTCTTCATAAAATCCAAAAAAGAATCTGCATGTCATTGGTACTGACTTGGCATCCCGGCTTCAGTCACTTTTCTCCAACCATAATGCAGCTTCCTTCTGTCTTTTCTATAAATATTGTCATGGTAATTATAACTTTCCTCTATAGTATCTAGACTTCATGAATTTAAACAGTACTTGATTGACGATAAGGTCTCATCACTTTACAGTTGGAATGGCTAAATGTAACCGTAAGTTCTATGCTAACAGTTTCTTCCTTCATACTTCTCGCTTGTGGAACACACTTCCGGCTTCTTGCTTCCCGGTCAACTTTGATCTTTAACTATTTAAGTGCAATATCAATTGTTAACTTCTATCTTCTTAATTCTTGTTCTTTTATTATCCTCTACTTAATCCGTCCTGAGTATGACGATAAACTTACATCCGTGTCCTGGGTAAGACGATAAACTACGTCCAACAGCAAGGCCTCTGATCAGGAGGTTTTGTGCTAGCCTCCAGGGAAGTGAATTATTGCACCTTCTCAGGCTAACATTTTTTGATGACAAAGTGGAAAGATTATATTGAATCAATTAATAGGTCGGCATCTAGAAAAGTTGGTTTTACTGTGTTGTACTAGACAAAATTTCTCGCCAGAATCTACATTAATATTTATAAATCGTCCACGCTTTAAATTTGGTGCTCCTGTTATATATTTAGAGATTCTTGATAAAATAGAAAGAAGAATCTGCAATGTCACCGGTCCTGACCTAGTATCTCGGCTTCAGTCCCTTTCCCACCGCCGTAACGTAGCTTCCATTTGATGGCAATTCTTAATTCTCTTTGGTACCTAGACATTATGAATTTAAGCGTAGTACTAGACTGGCGGCAAGGTCTCATCATTTTACCGTTGAAATGGCGAGATGTAACTAAGTTCTAAGCTAACAGTTTTTTTTTCCCCCATTGGAAAATTCGTAAACTTAAGGAATCGGCACATATACTAAGCCACAAAAATCTCCTGAACCGACCAAGCATAGAAATGAATACAATATGGGAACCAGTAATAAAGAGTGCCGGAGAAAAGCGATAATAACAAAAAAAATTGAAATATGAGCTCTGGTAAAAAAAAAAAAAAAAAAAAAAGTTGCAATGGCAACAGTAAAAATTGCAATATGAGCACTGGTAAAAAATGAGATTAGGTTTATAATATCCAGAAATTCATACACATCAAGGGCACATGGCACAGTGGATAAAGGCGTTAGTGACATGACCCAAAGAGTGTGAGTTCAATACACGGTTAAGGCAGTGGTGAACTTTCAGAGGGAAATTAACAGGAGATAACTGACATCCATTAAAGCACGTGGAGCTAGAACAGTTTACCCCAGTGAGCGAAATAAAGGGTTAAGTTCAACATTTCAACCACCTGAAGAAGGCCGGAGCGTACAACGACCGAAACGTTGTAATAAATATGGCGACAAAGATGAGGACAATAGTCCGAATAATGTAAATAGTGTATATAATACCTAATAACATATCAGATACTAACAGTTTCTCACTTGTGAAACTCTTCTGCCGCCTTCTTCCAAGTCAACTTTAATCTTCAAACATTTAAACGCAATGTCAATAATGATCAACTGTCTTCGTAGTTATTGATCATTTTTTAGTTCTCCTTAGTATTTTCACATGTCTAACATTCAGTAATCCCTTGTGTCTTAGTGGTTTTATTGCCTTGATTCTGGTGAAATGATTAAAAAAAAAAAAAAAAAAAAAAAAAACGTAAAAAGTAAGTAATCTTGGCCTTATCGGATCCTAAAAGCATTGATTTTAAAAGGCAGCAGCTGTCACTCTTGCCGCATCTCGCTGGTCTAAACAGGCCAACTTAGAAAGCAGCTTATTTTAGAGTAAGTCTGTTGTGCATGTAGATCGCTGCGTTGATTAATTGTTAGAACCATTTCAGACAAATGCGCTGTACTTTGAAGAAAGAAAGAAAGAAAGAAAAATGCATTGGTAGGTGCTTCCGGTTACATGACACCGTAATGGAGCACTCACTTTTACAAATACACTGTCGTACCAATAACATTCAATAACAAATAATATTGGCAAAGGAATTCGAGAATATGTTCTTTATTTTTTCACTTAGTACTTTTTATTTGCGTTTCGTTCCTTTTCCTGAATAGATTTAGTTTCTTCTTCTTTACCCATTTGTGCAACGTCTTTTTCTTTTTTCCTTTCCGACTCTTTTTCCTTCTCTATTTTCATTCCTACTTCAGGGCTTCCTCGTTTTCTTTTTTTTTCTCCCTCCATTTTCTACCCACAACCCCACCCATTATCACTTCTTTGTTTCCTTCCTTTCTTTTCTCCAAGCCGTCGCCGCCTCCGACTTCTTTCCAGAATTTTGTTTCTGCCAATATTTTCTGTTTTTAATTTGTTTTTCACCTTTTCATTTATTTATTTAATTAGTATTTTTTGTTGTTGCTTTTCGTTTATTTTGTTTTTTGTTTCGTTTTCTTATTCTTTCCGATCTTTTTTTTTATCGTTGTTTTTCCTTCTAGTCTTCCATAGTTTTCTTCTCCACCCAAAATTTGCAATGGTTTCACTTCGATGTTTAAAAGCTACATGAAAGCCCAACGCTCTTTGCACTTGAGAGAAAAGTCAAACTAAGGTAAATGAAGAACGGCATTGAAACACAGGAAAAATAAACGATGGGAAAGAGAAAAATAGAGAGGAAGACGAAAGAGAAGAAGGGGAAACAGATAAGAAGAGAGGAATGAGGAAAACAGAAATCAAAAGGTGTGGAAGGAGAAAAACAGGGAGAAATAAGAGAGAGAAGAAAGAAAAACGAAGAAGAAGAAGAACAACAACAACAAAGAGGGAGACAGAAGAAAGGTCTGAGAAAAACAAAGAAATCAAAAGGAGTGGAAGGAGAAAAACGGAGAGATAAGAGAGAGAAGAAAGAGAAATGGAAAAGAAGAAGAAGAAGGAAGAGAAGGAGGAGGAGAACAACAGCAACAACAACAACCAAAAGAGAAGAAGAACAACAACAACAAAGAGGGAGACAGAAGAAAGGAATGAGAAAATCAAAGAAAGTAAAAACAAAAAAGGTAAAAACAAAGGAAAGAGAAAAAGAGAAGTAAGAGAGAGAAGGGAGAGAAACAGGGAGGAAGGGGGAAAAGAAGAAGAAAAAAAATGAGGGTGACAGAATACAGAAAGGAGAAAAACAGTGAAAGTAAAAAGTGAGGCAGTAGAAAAACAGATAAGATACAGTGAAAATTAAAAAGAGAGGAACGAGGAAAAGAAGAAGGAGAAAAACAAAGAAGAAGGGGGAAGAGAAAAAGGAGAATAATAAAGTGAGAGACAGACGAACGGAAGGGGGAAAAGACAGGAAGATAAAAGATAGGAAGGAGAAAACATAGAAAAGGGCAAAGGGGAAGAGAAAAAGAGGAAGAAATAAAAAAGAAAAAGTGAGGAAAAAAAACAAGGGAAGCAACAAAAAGAAGCGCGAAAGGACAGAGAAAAAACTGAAAGAAGAAAGAGGGAGACATGAAGAAGAAGAGAAGAAGGAGAGAAGAAAGACGGAAAAGAAAGAGAAAAACAGAATGAAAGATGCAAGAGAAAAAGAGAAAGGAAAAAGAGAAAGAATGAAAGAAAGAATGAAATATAAAATACAAAGAAGTATCTACAATGTTATTGGTCCTAACCTGGTATGGAGTTAACTCCACTTACTTACTTTCCTGAAACCGTTACTAGGGGACGCCCTCCGGATTATAAATACTCCGCCATATTTTTTCTTGCTCTCTTCTTACGTCAACATGTAAGTCCCTCGTGATACCTTATGATTTGTTTTTTCATATATCGGTCCTTGTTATTTCTTTGTATTCTATCATGGCGGACACGCATGCAAATCCTCCAAGACTGGCATGACGGCCTCAGTCACTTCCCGCCGCCGTAACGTAGTTTCTCTGTGCCTTTTCTACAAATAATTTTTATGGTAATTCTTCTAATGAGCTTCTCTCTTTGGTACTTAGACTTTATGAATTTAAGCGCAATACTTGATTGGCGGCAAGGTCTCATCATTTTATAGTTGAAATGGCTAGATGTAACCGCAAGTTCTATGCTAACAGTTTCTTCTCTCTTCCTTGTTTTCCAGAAAATTCTGATTTTCAAAATTTTTAATGCAATGCCAATTGTTTTTCTTTTGTCTTCATAATTCCTGTCTTTTTATTATCTCTCGTTAATAATGTTTAACTTTTCCTCATATTTTTTCACACTCACTAATCAGTTACGTCTTAGCGGCTTTATTGTCTTACTTGGTGTAAAAAGATCTCAGTTGATGATGAGTCGGTCCTTATCAGGATGAAATTACGTGTGGCAAATCGTTCAGACACAAAGAAACCCTTTGGATATATACATTTTTTTCTATAAAAATTCAAATATTCTTTAACAAAATCCAAGACGAGGACCGAAATTAGTACTTCTCATATACCAAATAATCTTTATGGTTACGACGACGTTGAAACACTGTTTTCCGTACGATTACCAAATTTAAGCAATGTCGAACCTATTCAGTAACTTATTGATTGACAGTATAGCATTACCGGGTGCTGTAAGCTTGGATGTGCGGGTGGCGTAATGGATAATAGCTCGGAATTGTTAATCGGAGTGCCGAGTTCCAATTACAGTTGGGTTCGTTATATTCCCTTACGCGCAAATACCCTTGAGAGAGATATGAATCCCCCAGCTATAGGTTAATTAGTAAGACTGGTATTACTAAATGATTATTATCTCCAAAAAATTTTAAATATTTTAAAAATATTTCCTGGCTTTAAATGATCTGCAAAAGGGTTGATAAGTCATAAAACACGAATCAATGAACCAATCATATTATCTCGCGTGTGGAATACATAGGCTTGCCTGGGTATGTAATTTTTTTTTTCAGCCTATCTACTGTGATTCCAGATCCAATGTTTATTTTATTTCCAATTTTTTTTATTTTGTTTACCTGTCCGTTTATTCACGAATCTTATCCCTACCTATTTTTCCAAAATCAAATTAACTTCAAATAAATTTTCTAACCTACTCTTTTGTTCATACCTACACTTTTATTCCGAACAAGATAGATAGATAGATAGATAGATAGATACGAACAGACTAAGATAGATAGATCTCAACCTTTTCCTTATCCCCACTGCACTATCCAAACGTTCTATCTTACAACCAAAACTCACCTCACTCTCTTCGAAGCCATAACTCCCCCACCCGACTCAGTGTCACTTTAGTAACAGACACACCGTTACCATTTCATAGGTCCTCAACTTATATCTTAATTATCCCCAGAAAAAAAAAAACGAACGGGTTGCTGTCTTTATCTGACGAGTCTTGCCCGTTATTTTACGCTTAGTTTGACGGGCGCCGTCCGACTCACTGCATTTGCCTTGTATAGCTAGCCAGGGGAGCCATTTTGAGGGAGTACGGAACTCAGGTCAAACGTCTTGCCACAAATGCAAACAGCAGCTGGCCCAAATCAAAATAGGGCATTTCGATTCAGTGAACACCGCCCTGAAGATTTACCCAAATCTCGAGGATTAACGCCACACCGATTTTCTTTTCGAGAGAGAAAGAGAGAACTTTTAATTTCGTCAGTCGTTTTATATTTTTTTGTTGTTGTTTTTTTTATCTTTTACATTTTCCATTTTTTCTCATCTCTTGCAATTATTATGTTAAGAAATATACCTGATTAATACCGATTTTTTATACCATGTCTTTTTAGGACATAGGTGATAATGGCTCTCCACAGATTCCATTTTTTTTTTCTATTATTATCTGAGAATTGCCATTCATTCTTGGGAAAGATGGCAAGGCGGTTTTTCATTGCCTTCGCAAAGGTTTCGAATTCAAAGTAGTCTTTCTCATAGGCTGGTTGCCAACCAAGGCTTCCATACTATTTAACTCATGATGAGGAGAAAGACATGGATTCGTTTATTTACCACGGGTACTGGTGCGAATGTAAATGATGACCCGAAATTTGAACCTGTTTGCCGCCGATTTTCTTTTCCGCGCCGATAACTGATATGCCCCCCTCCTATCACGATATTGAAAATGCTTCTAATTATTCAATAATTGATCTTCACATTCAGGCCATTTACTAATAATCTTGCATTTAAGAAGTAAATGGTAATGTTTAATTTTCATATCCACACAAAAGGGCGTGTCAAAAGGACGGTTTTTCCTTTGACACCGCTATTATTTTAACTACCTTCACTCCTCAACAATGTTTATTGCTTTAAAAAGCGATGATTGGACGATTAATAAAGCCCTAAATATATTAAAGAGAATTTATACATTTTTGTTCTTGAGAATTTACAACAAATATTAACCACTATTAGACTGTTTATTTACAAGAATAATATTTATAACATTCTAATTAATTTAGATGGCGGGGGGGGCATCAGAGACTGATCAGCTCTGATGGGATCGATTTGGTGAGGGAAGTATGATGTTTGAAAGACCCGAAACTGTCCAATGACCCAATTCAGAACATCACTGACTACGCCCCCTAGCGCTAAAGAGCGTATATTCAAAACTAAAAACTAATAAAATTAAAACAAATGTAATACAATATTTTTCATTTACCAATTCATAAAGAAATAAATATGAAAGCAATTTCTTTATTCATAAATTTCTAAACATTTACTTAACTGTAAAAATATGTGAACCAACTATAAAGAAATACTTATTTACCAGTTTATAAAGTCGGAATCGATTGGCAATTCTGGCCTATGATTTGTCAACTTTCCAATAGACAATCTAATAGATAAATAATGTTTAAATAAAAATAAAGATGAGAACAATAGTCCGAATAATGTAAATAGTGTACATAATACCTCATCTCAGAAATATAGACAGATACTGAAGGGCCGAAACGTTATAATAAATATGGCAACAAAGATGAGGACAATAGTCCGAATAATGTAAATAGTGTACATAATACCTCATCTCAGAAATATAAACAGATTCCCATCGGTAATCGACTATTCTAGACAATGCTTACCGTAAAGGTTTTACAGAATGTAAATATATATGATAATATGTATTATACTAGTGTACCAGTGTCGTCAAAAAATGAGGGTAATTGTTGGAAAGTCGTGAAATAATGTACTGAGATTCAATAAAGTGGAGATAAATAATTCATTACCAAAATAGAAGCCAATGAACCGTTTAATTAATCCGTTCCCTTTATATTTTTTAGACTTTCAATGCTATGATTCATTGATTACTTCTGCTATTATATAAATCGCTTTTTGATCAATATCTTTTTTTAAATATGCGTGTTATATAACGGTTAAATAGAAATATCTCTCGGTAGAAAAGGATTAGCAAAGACGCCGACGACAAAACTTATTTCAAATTGAGATGAGATGTTAACTGAAAAGACAAAGGTATCTGAGTGTCGCACGTGAAAGGCTTGAACAAATAAGACTGCAATCTAAGAAACGTAAGAGTCATGGAACTGATTAATTAAACAGGTCATTTTGCACGGGAACTAAATTTCTTTGAATGCAGATATTTTATTTGTATAGATTATTAAAACGACTAAGTGAAGTAATCACTCATAAATTTAATAACTTTGATTTAAAGTTGGTAATGTTGATTTACTTTCCTTCCCACTACAGATGGGACAGAAAATATATAAATAAAAACACATTGATAATTATTATATGGTTTGATAGGCAAAAAATCATTTTAAGAAAAGGTTGATTGATGAAGTAAAGAAAATAATATGAACAGTAAGTCGTTCTTGTGGATAATGATTGATTTTCCACTCTGCAACCTCTTTCCCACCGATGCAATGCCACAAGCTTATCATTACACTATTAATGTTTCCATGACAAATGTTCAGGTAAACTATCCTTTAGTGCCACTATTTCAGACCTTTGCAGTTAGGACAGACCACGCCACTTCTACAGTGTTGAATCATCTTCATTTCCTCCGTATTCCAAATGAGAAGAAATTTCCACTCAGATTTTTCCAGGAAAAGATACTTTGTAGAACAGTACTTTCCAGAACACTTCAGTGCTGACCAAGTTAAGAGCCAATCATTTTTGATCTTCTTTATCGATATAATCTTCACTTCCTACCAACTCGTCTTCGATTCATATCACGCACCTTATTCATCATTACCATTTCGACAGTAACTCTCTCCTTTGAGTGACTCTTGAGTTTTGTATTGGGTTAAATTTAGTAAAAAGAAAATAGCAAAGACAATTTTATTTGGATACCTTTTACAAGTGAATGTTGAAAAGAGAAATAAAACAAATAATGCTTTGGGTGATCTTTAACAAATAGTTTTTGTAGTTGGTTTCTACAATAGATGATTGATTTCAATGTGTCTCACTGACAATCGTCGTAAACCTTTATTAACGAAGAATATATTTTAATAACTCGCAATTCTGGATAACGATTGTAGTTACAATCTAAATTAGGCGATTGCATAAATATGCATTTTTGGAAAGTATACAATTTTTTATTTTGATATAAAACAAGTTATTCGAGAGTTGGAAAAATTTAAAGAGAAAAACCTTATCGGTATTATTCACTATAAATGCCATCCTCTATTTTAAAAAGAGGCCGTTTGACCAACACAAGGACTGACCAAAATTAACGATAAAAAACAAATGAAAACTACAGATGAGAAAACAACTTGAAAGATGTCGTTTGACCAACACAAGGACTGACCAAAATTAACGATAAAAAACAAATGAAAACTACAGATAAGCTTCATTTTCTTCAGAAAGTCATTCACTCCTGTAGTTCACGGCTATTAACAAGCATGATTTTTTTTTCTCTGATGATGGCCATACTGGCTGAAACTAGTCGAGAAACCTAACTGAAATAATAAAACAAGAAAATATTAATATACACCCCAGTGTGTCTGAAAATTTAAATTTTTTAATAGTTTGTGTACTTGATTTGTACAATATCACTGACAATCGTCTTAAACATTTGTTAATGAAGAATATATTTTAATAGATTTTTTTTTTTGTTAAGTTCGACTATGTTTTTGCCGTTGGAATCTTTTCTTTCTTTTTTAATCATTTCACTGAGTGTTAGAGAGTATGTCACTCAGTGTTAGAGGATATGAGAAAAAAAACGAAAAGTACTCTTAAGGAGAGAGAATAATCAAAGAAAAATTAAGAAAACGGAAGATAATGATTGATCTTCAAAATGTAAATGTAATGCCAAAGTTGATTGGAAAGCTAGAAACCAGAAGTGAGTTCCTGAAGCAAGAAGTATGACAGAAGAAACTGTCAGCATAGAACTTACGGTTACATCTAGCCATTTCAACTGTAAAAGCATGCCGCAAATATAACACTGCGCTTAAATTCATAAAGGCTAGGTACCATAGAGGAAAGTTCATCAGAAAAATTACGATGAAAGTAATTACAGAGAAAGCACATGGAATATATATTACGGCAGTGGGAGAGAGTCTGAAGGTGGTATGCCAGGTCAGGACCAATAACATTGCAAATTCTTTTTTTAGATTTCATCAAGAATCTTTAAACCTAATGTAGCAGTCATATTCAATGCATGGTCAACTATTAGACTTATAAATTTCTCTGGAGTGAAAAAATAATTATCTAATGGCTAACATACACAATTTTTCTTACCGTTCATCATTTTGAATCGACACTCAACCAAACCTGAAACATGAGTGTCATCGTTCAATCTCAATAGTGTTCGTCAAAAGCTTCACAATGATCACTAAGCTATTCCAACACGATGGTGCAAAAGTTTCGCTTAATAACTGAACACCGTCAGATAACACAAAGCCTATATGCAGACTGATTCATTAAGCTGAATTAAAAAAAATAAAAAATTTTTAAAAAATGGTGTATCCGCTTAGGTTGGTCACATGACGTAGAAACCATAAACATTCCAATATAATCTCGTAAAGGGATCAGTCTCGTGAGACTCTGGGGTTATGTTCTGGATGGTATTTCAGGCGCATCATCAGTTGTGATTTGATAGGCTTATTCGAAAATGGCACTCTTCAACCACTTCGCGTAGATTAAGTGATGTTCTTTCCTTCTTTGCCTCTTTACCCTTAACTATTGGGCAAATGTTACTTCGAATTTAGAGAAACCTTTCTACACGGCATGCTTCCAAGGTAATCGTTCATATATGTTCTGGATTATTCTACTGTCTTTCCCAAATAAATCAAGTTTTCCTTGTAGTTTAAATAGATTTTTGGTGCGTTCAAAGAAAACTCTCGTGACCAGTCTACATCGAGAACGGATCATTGCAACCTCCTCCAATTATAACAATTGGTGACTAAAAGACACATGAATATCAATTTTACTTTATTACTCTTATTATGCTACTCCAGCGATCATGAAAATTTAATCTTATTTTGTAATATGTATTCGAACATAGACTGTACTTTGCTATATTTTTGCATATGCGTTGAGCTATTTTAGATGGCTTGTATTAAATCCCTCTAAATAACATTTTCTCTTCAGGACGATTATGTCTCTCCATTGTTTCCTTTATATTTAAATATCAATTAATCGCGTCAGAAACAAAAAAAAAAAAAAAAAAAAAAAAAAATCACTGAACTGCTGTGTCATATCACCTGTTGGCAGTGAATGCTGAAAAAATTCCCTTCACTTGAAGAAACTCGAAAGTGTATTTATACTAACGGACGTTGGGAATTCCATAAACAGAACACTTGAGCAACGAGGAAGTTCTAAAGAAAATGGCGATTAGAAGAATAATGATACTTAAAATCAGAAAAAGATAGTTCTATTTCTGTGATACATCATGAGGAAGGACGGTTTGGAAAACTCAATACGTATAATATGTAATGAAGGAAGAAGAGGAAGAGGTAAACAAAAAGCATATAATTAAGTAGTCTGTGTGAATGGGAGACAAATTAGGGACAGGGAATGATGGTTAAGGATCAAACATTGCTTAGAGCTAAAAAGGACAGGAAGTTGTGGAGAGTCATGAACACTCAGGTCCTAAAGAGATATGAAACATACATGAAACTATATATTGTTATGGTTTTTCTTGGGAAAAATAATGGAATGGCTTCTGTTGCTTTTTCTAACGTTTTTGATTTCAGATTTGATTTTCTAATAAACTGGTTGCCAACCAAGGTTAAAGAGTTTAATCTGTCAAGTTATTTAACCAAAAGCTTGGTATGGATAAAATCAATTTTTCAAGGCCATTGAAGCGAACCGAATCCAGACTGCCTTATACAGAAGTTGAACTCTGATCACAATATCCATTTTCCTCGTTATTAACCGTTTGACAACCTTCTCTGTATTAAATAGTTAGGCGAAAAATGATGCAACTACGCTATATGTATGTATAATTGCGCCTGCTGGAGAGTGATGGTTACCGAGCATACTGACGGTACTCTGTGAGATGAGCTCGATACATAGATATTCCCGAGTCAATGTGGACATGTGTCAGATTAAGCTATCTTTAGTGATAATCTAATCTAAATTAATATCCCAGGTGCTATGTCGTAAACAGATGGTCGACGTTTCTGGATCCGCATACCACTGTTCATATAGCGAGCCATCCAGTTAGGATCAAATCCATTCAGCATAAGATTCTGGTATGATTAATGTACTAATCACGGATCAACAACAGGCATTCATACGAGTATCACATTTCGTGGTAACATATTTACTAGAGTCAACCTTAAACAACTCGTCCTGGGTATGACGATAAACTACGTCCGCGTCCTGTTTGTTTTGGCGGGTGAATATTGCATTAAGAATATTTTGGAGATAACAATTTTTCCAGATACAAGTCTTACTATGTAACCCATAGCTTGGGGGAGAAATTATGGGCCCATACGTTTCCCAAGGGCTTGAAATATTACATCGGTGTACCCTGCATTTTTGGAGCCCCACTGTTGCATTTGCTTATATTATGGCGACGTTGATAATTATTTGTATCTGACTCCAGATAAATTGTCTCCCACCAAAATAGCCTCATCAAACTCAAGATTGCGTCTTGGTAAGACGTTAAACTACATCCACGTCCTGGGTAAGACGTTAAACTAGCAGCAAGGCCTTTGATCAGGACGTTTTGAGGAGCGTGTAACCACCTCTTAATTACTGGTGTTCCCAGGTCCACCCTGACCCGGGGTGGTAGCACCTGTTAGGGTCCCAGCTGTGGGTAAATAGTTAACCCCGAAACTGAAGTAAAAAGCATTATAAAAGTGCAAAAATTATTACCGGAAATAAATTTTTGACGAAAATAAAACTATTACCAGCAATATATTTTTGAAAAAAAATATTACCAGCAATATGTCTTTAAAAAAAAAAAAAAAATATTGCCAGCAATACATGTTTTAAAATAATATTACCAGCTATAGATTTTTGAGGAAAGAAATATTACCAGAAATAGATTTTTGACAAAACAAACTATTACCAAGAAAAAAAAATTGTCTGCATTATATAACCCACTGAGGTTGATATGCCGTAAAACAAAATAAACCAAACCAAACCAATATCTATCTATCTCAACTTCTATTTCTCTATCTCTCTTCCCCTTTATATATCTATCAATATTGCCAGCAATAAAAATCTTATCGGCATTAAATAACTCGTTGAGGTTGATAAGCCGCAAAACACAACAAACCAAACCAAACCTTAAACAGCAGTCGTCATAAACTGACGTTTCATTGGAGATCAGCGGATATCATCAGTTGATGATTTAAGGAAACAAGCATCATTCATTCTTGATTCGAGTCTAAATGACGAATTATCAACTCGAGAATACATTGGGTTAATATTTGATTGGATTCATGACATTGTGCCGTTTCCTGGTATATTTATCAGCAAATAAATCAAGCCAAATTCAAAGACGCTGCTATGTTTTGCATGCAGTCGAAGAAAAAAAGTGACGAAGACCGATAACAACTTTGCATAATGGCGGTTTTCTAAACGTAGCTTTGACGTTGCACGATGCCGAAAGTATGAACACCCAGTGAGGATCAAACTCACTATTCAGTCGTAATTGATTTCTCAAGATAAGCTTGCTGAACATTACACCACGCCGAATTATCCGAACATTTTACATAATTAATACACGCCTCTATTGTTCTTGGAATGCTTCAGAGAATATTATACTGTTAAACATTATTGAATTTAGGAATTTATCAATCTCTTTATTGTCTATTTTATGATCTAAAAGACTTAAGGGTTCTATATATATATATATATATTATATATATATATATATATATATATATATATATATATATATATATATATATATATTATGAAAAGGACAAAGTCCGACAATTATTTTAAGACATTCTTATGTTTATATATTCTTTTTATAGATACAAATATTTAAGTAAATTCTCTGTTTATAATAGACAGTATTAACAACATTTACCAGCCTGAATGTCCGAGAAATTGTTATAGAAAATATGCGTCCTCCGACAGGAATCGAACCTGTATTCTATTCAGAACCGTCGTATAGCCTGACGTCCTTTTAACGATTTCACCACAGAGGAGCGTTTCGGTAAGTAAGGTCGATTTTACTGTTTTTAAATTGCAATTTTCCATGACTTTCTGATGTACATTTGGATACGCATCGAGCAGATATGAATGTACTTGAGAAAATCATGGAAAATTGCAGTTTAAAAACAGTAAAATCGATTTTACTTACCGAAACGCTCCCGTCTTGAAATCGTCAAAAGCAAGTCAGGCTATATGACGGTTCCGTATAGAATACAGGTTCGATTCCTGTCGGAGGACGCATATGGCTGCCTTTATACACGTCGGATTGAATATTTTGAGCTTTCTGATTGGTTAACCCTTTTATTGGTGAACTATTGGTCAGCTAATTTTGACTGGCTCACTAGTACCGGCTACACAAAAATTCTAGCAAACCCCCCCCCCATTTTGGGTACATTATGGAATCTTCTTTCAAAATATTAGTAAAGTCAATATTTATATGGAACAAATACTTTAGTATTCAGAATTTTTTTTTTTTAATATTTATAAAATGATTTTTTTTAAAGAAAATTAATATCCACAAAAATTAGTTATATCATTTTGTCCACTGTTAAGTACTTCAAGTTAATAAACATTAACAACAATATTATAAACTTGGGTTGTGATCACAACAAAAAAGTGGAAAAAAAAAATTGTTATTTTACCCATAGCTGGGACCCATTAAAACAGTCACCATCACTCCGGGTCAGAGTGAACCTGAGAGTCCTTCAGGAGGAGGATTGGGCTAAAAGTAGGACTATTTACGCTTATACCCTAAAACTAAGGATTTACATTCATACCAAAAACTGACGTCTCTTAAGACAATAACTAATGGATGCAGTTTTACGTCGTACCCAGGACAAATAAGGACCTTAGAGAGACTTAATGGATGCAGTTTTACGTCTTGCTCAGGACTAATAAGGATCTTATAGGTCAGTACCAAATATGACAGGAATGAAAGCCCCTAATTTCAATTTTGTAATTGGCTTTGTAAATAAATCCGCCATATTATTTCCCGATTGAACATATTCAATTTGTATTGTTTTCTTTTGTACCTGATCCCTAACAAATTGATATTTAATATCGATATGCTTTGATCTTTGATGTATTATTGGATTTCTAGCCAAAGCAATACTGGCCTGATTGTGACAGTAAATAGTTATAGGCTCACTTATTATCAGTGTTGTAATTGTTTTTATTAGTAATTTAAGAAAAATAGTCTCTTGTGTTGCTTGCGATAATGCAATATATTCCGCCTCACAAGTAGAAAGTAAAATCATTCCCTGTTTCTTAGATTTCCAGCTAATCATTGGATTATCTTTTGCCAATCTAAAGCAATATCCTGTGATACTTTTTACGATCTGGTGAATTTGCCCAATCAGCATCACAAAGTCCTTCCAGTTGTAATGGAATTTCTGATTGTCGAAATACTAGGCACCGACTCTTAGTTCCCTTTAGATAACGTAATACTTGCTTGGCTCTTGTTAAATGCACAGTCCTCGGTTTATTAAAGTTTTGGGACAACTTAGTAACTGTATAGCAGATATCTGGTCTGGTTGATGTCATGACGTAAATAAGACATCCAACCAATATTCTGTATTCTTTCTCACACACCGCTATACCATCTTTATTCGTAATTGTGTTTAAATCCATTTCACATGGAGTAGTTCGTGTTTTACAATTTTGCATGCTGAATTTAGATAAGAGTTTTTCGATGTATCAGGATTGGTTCATCGTAATAGTGTTGTCCTTAAATTCGAACTATATACCAAGAAACCATGATAGTCGACCCAAGTCGGTCATTTTAAACCTTATATTTAAGGAATTTTTAATTTTTAATAGAGCAGCTTCACATTTTGAATCAATTAACATATCGTTGACCCAAATAATCAGAATTACTAATATTTCATTATTAAATATTCTTGTGTACGGGCATGGGTCAAGTTGGGAGGATTCAAAATGTTGTTCAATTAAATAGGAATGTATTAATTTATTCCACGTTATTCCGCTTTGTTTGAGTCCATATAGTGACTTTTTGAGTTTCCATACATAATTATCACCTTTTTCAAAACCTTCTGGCGGTTCTATTTATATTTCATAGTCAATCGGAGCATACCATAATGTGCTGTCATTTGCATCAAAATTCTAATTGTCGTCATGTTGGACTGAATGTTTCTACATAATCTTCCCCGTTTATCTGCGAAAATTCTTTAGCTACAAAACGAGCCTTATACATTGGCGATCCATCCTCAGTTCGCTTTACAGTATAAACCCAACGGCTGCCGATAATATTTTTATCATCCGGGGCCTTTTTCAATTCAAAAGTATCATTTGATACTAGGGATTCAATTTCTTTTTGCATGGCGGCTATCCATCGTTTGGAATTGCCAGAATTTATGGCTTCTTGATAGTTCTTCGGGGTACATTGCACCGAATAGCAACAGCCAATGTCACAGATATTACATTGACCCATTCCAAAATAGTCTGGCTTTCTTCTATTTCTGGTCGGATAACGCGGAATTTGTCCCCCCTCATCGGTTGTATTTTCATTTAACAGAAGTTTTGCGTCTGATTTTTCCTCGTCTATATCATCTGGTATAACACCTTCCTTTAATTGTGGATTTTGAACGAGTTTTCTATTTATATGCCCTATCTCATAATTAAGTCATACTAGTTCGTGTTGGACCAGCTCCTCGCAGTTAATATTCTTTTCTTCGGGACCCTCCCCTTGCTCAAAGGAATCTGTAAATCTGACGCATCTGATCTTCCTTATTATTTTACTTTTTAGGAAATAAATCATATAGGTCGGACTTGTTTTGTCGTACCCAATAAATATGCCTCTTTCACTTTTTGGGTCTAGTTTTGCCCTGTGGTTGACAAATGTATAGCAAGTTGTACCAAAAATATGCATACCACTTACGTTGGGTTTGTAATTCGTATAAGCCTCGTATGGAGACTTTTTAATGTTACTATTATAGCAATGGTTTCTTATATATACGGCTGTATTTAATGTATAAACCCACAGGTTTTTGGGTAACTTCGATTGTATTACCAAACATCTAGCCATTTCGAAAAGCGTTCGCCAACTACGTTTTGCGATTCCGTTCTGGTGAATAAGAACAAGTTTTCTCATGTTTAATGCCTTCATTTATTAGGTTTTCGTAATCATCAGAAGTAAATTCTCTACCATTATCTGTTCTAATTATTTTCAATTTCCCATAAGGGGAGATATCAGATAAGTACATTTTTGTAGCTTGTAGGGTATCAGATTTGTTTTTCAGAAAATATCATAAGTCCTGAATATTCGTCAAAGAGGAAAGACCAAAGTTTTTTTTAATTATTTTTAAAATTTTTTCCTTCTTTTTAGAACATTCTAAATTTTGATTAAAAAAAACTTTTCTATTTGTATCAGCGGAACTAGTAAATAACAGACAATTTTTAGCACGTTTTTTTGGTATGACACACATTAATTTGAAAAATCGTGCAAAAAATAGAAATAATTATCGGATGTTAATGAAACTTTCAGGAACTATTCACCGATGATCGAAATTATTATAAATATGTTGTTTTTTTTATGAAAGTCATGGTAGAAATATTTTTTTTAAATATTTATTACCCCCCATAACTAATTTTATGAAAACGCTAGAAATTCGATCGCATCGGTTTTAGTGATTACAATAATTAAAAGCACAGGGCTTTGAGGAATGCAAATCATGTTTTTTTTGTTTTTAATTAGATACGCAGTACCTGAAAATCAGCTCTGAATTGTAACATACAAAAACTCAATAAAAAAAAATATTTAATTTCAAATGCTTTTATTTGCTTTTTTTAGTTGTTTTTATGAATATGGACAATATTTTCTGAAAGCAAAAAAAAAATTTTTCGATGAAAATGAATTTTTAATACAATTATTTGTTATTTCATTAATTATAATTATTAAAAGCCGCATCGGCTTTAAAATTAAAAGTCCTTTAAATATGATAGATTTTTTTTTAGCGCGTTGTAAATTGTATCATTTTGACTAATCAGAAGATCCCCAGTAATTAAGAAATGTAATTTTTTGTGCTTATAATCGAGCTGTAATTATAAAATACGGAAGACCAACCAGAATATAATTAAGTTGCGTTATTCGAGTTAAGCATTGTTCTCCGCTGTTAAGGCCTTTACTTTTGCGAAACACGTGTGGAGAAGTTAATTTGATTTTTTCAATTTCAACTGAGAAGGGTACCTACAAGTATCAGTATCATCTTATGAAATTTATATGATCTTATTTTTATATTAATCTCAGTTACGACATTTTTCCATAAATGAAATATCAAAATTAATAAAATGAATGCAAATACAAATAACAGTAGAATGTAATAAATGTACATAAAATTATAGTATTTTATGTACAATTCTGATAAAATTTCCTAAGAAAGGTACCTATAAATTAATTAGATACCTTTCTTAAGAAATATGAAATTTAATGTCACTCTTAACAGTTTTATTTTAATTTCTTTAGAATATATTTCCCATAAAGCATCATAAACGTAAAGGTGAAAGCTAAAAAAAAAAAAAAAAATTAGACCGCTGAAAGTTTTCGTTAAAAATAACGGGGTAAATAATTTGTTCACGTAAATGTAAATTATTTCACTTTTCTCCTTCCGTAGAACAAATTAGCCTCATGGAATTCGTCAATATATCATTCATCACATGTCAAGAGACGCGAAAGTTTATGACCTGCTTTGTTTTATTTTCAAATTACATCTTTTGGCACAAAAGCTAAGTTAAGTTTGGTTCAAAATATTTTAAATAAACATTATAATTTCTGATTTTCTTAAAATAAGTTTTGAAAAATGATAATTGATATTTAAAAAATTTCAAAGTCAGATTTCCAGTTTTTTTTTTAAATGGAAAAAAATGGTCAATTTTGCTGACTCAAAAAAAAAAAAAAACTAGATTTTTAACGAAAATTTCGGACGTGCTAGGAACGATTAAAAAAATGGAAAAAAAAATACCAAAAAAATACTTTTGACCTTTCCTTTTAATAATAACAAACATTTAGACGATAAAATTTTGTTTTCGTCAAGTTTGGCGTCTTTTTCGTCATGCTATGCTCTTTTTTTAACGATCTCGTGGAGGTATCTACGCTAAGTCACAATAAACTCTGAACAAGATATCTGTTGATTTTGGGATCTGATCCCTATATTTCGTCATTTTCTCTTTAATACATGTGTCACAATATTGTAAGCCCTTTGGAGATGTAATTTTCATTCCAGCTACGTGTTCTTGTAATCTTTTAACATCCGAATTATTACAGTGGCCTAATATTTTATGCCAAGTCCTTAAGTCGTGGCTGTCTTCGCAGACTTAATACTTTTCAAATAATACAAACGTCCATTTTGTTGTATATTAAATTCAGTTCCGTCTGGGTATATTAACTTTGAATTGTCTCGGTGAAAATTAACTTTAACACCAGTTCTAACAGTAGACTGAACCGAGAAAATATTTTGTTTAAATTTAGGAATATATAAAGCCATTTTTAATAAAAATTTAGGATTATTTCCTTTAGTATCTCGTAAATAAATACAGGCATCGCCTCTTTTTAAAACTAAATTATTGGCTCTGGTCCCATAAGCTAAAAAAAATAAAATGGGAATCTATTGAAGTTGGGGGTCAAAATTAATAATTTTTTTTTCATCTGTAATTATATGATTTGTCGCACCCGTATCGACTAGGTAAGAGTTATAGCTATTGGGTATAGTATCAACCCAAACGAAAAGGCATATGTTCGCTCATTCGAAAAAGATTTTACATTTTAAAAAAATCATTCCTTGTATAAATTGGCATTTCGCACTTAGATGGCCGGCTTTACCACAAGCAACAGACGATTTTTTTTTTTTCTATTATAACTGTTCCAGTTGTTGTAATAATTTTTTTTAAGCCCTTGTTTTTAATATTTAATTCCTAGTCTGATAGGTTTGAGGACTGGTTTTCTGAAATTTTTAAGTGACGTTCTCATTTGCATTACGTTATTTCCTTGATTTGGAGGTGTACACATTTTTTCAGTTTCTTCATAACTACGTAACGCAATTTTAAACTCAAAGTTAATTTTTTATCTTTGATTTATAACTGTTGTGAATGGTTTGAATGTCGGTGGTAATGCCTCTAAAACCATGGCTATTAGCAGCCCATCTGAGATAGTCTCACCTGCCATTTTTAAGGCATTTGTGATATTCTCAGCTCGTATAATATAATCTGTTATAGATTCATTTTCTCGTCTTCTTAACGCGGTTAGTTCAGTATATAAATCGATAATTTTAGGCTTACCTTTCGACAAGTAGTGTTCTCGCAAAATTTGTAGAGCTCGCCGTCCTTGGCCTCTCTCATTATCAAACACAAACTCCTGTCATCCAAGCATTGTCTTAATTCGGCGAACACGGTCGCATTTCTTTCCATAAAATCATCTTCTTCCTGGTCATCTTGGCAAAGAATGATGTCATGAAGTTTTTGTATTCTAAGGTAGCCTAAGAATTTCATTTCCCACAACTCGTACTTGGTTTCGTCTCGTACAAAATACATTCGTAGTCTGCGCTCATAACCAATGTTAACCATGTTTGCCGTAGTCTCTGAATATAGAATCCAGTGAATTACGTAATGTGTTCAATATCAGAGTTTGGCAGTGAAGATATTTTGGGAGAAAAAACAAAATGATGCTTTATACACGTCGGATTGAATATTTTTGAGCTTTCTGATTAAAACCTTTTTTCTATTGGTGAACTATAAAATGAGACGACTGGCTCACTAGTACATTTCTACTGTAAAAATTCTAACAACAATTACCATGAAATTATTTATAGAAAAGGTACAGGGAAGAAAGTATCTGAAACCGAGATACTAGATCAGGACAAAGAACATAGCGGATCCTTCTTTGGGGTTTTATCAAGAATTACTAAACATACAAGAGCAGCGGACCATATGTAGCAGCAATATTCAAATCATGGACGAATGGTAGATTTATAGATATGTAAAACAGGTCCTGGAGAGTAAAATTGTCTAGCAAGACAGTATCAAAACTGAGAGAAGAGATGGATACTTACCTTTTCCAAGTGCATTAGTGCAAAACTAGGCGCAACAGAAGAGGCCATAAGTTGAACACAGTTTGAATATTGAGTGTGAGTAAAGCTATTGTCGATCTGCCTCGTATTATGCCTAGCAAATTTCTACATAGGTTGTGTGTTTAGGATACTTTCAACGACAGTTGATCGCATAGTGAATTGGTATTCCATTATTGTGTTTTGGAGCCTGACTTGGCTGAATATGGTCATATCACCTGTTTTAAGTATGGAGCAGCTTTTATCTCCGAGACTTCTCAATATGTAACAATCTTAAAAGGACACAATGTCAAATATGACAAGAATTGAGGCAAGGGACATTATGTTAATCTTACAAGTGGGAAGAGCCTACCTGTCATTAAAATCACCATTCTAAATCCTGGTTTTGTGCTAGAGATTGAACGCCGACCTTTGGAACGAGGTGGTGAAGAGAAAGCGAAAAGAAGTTATAAAATATCGACTGCTTAAGCCCACCTATTGTTCCGAGTCCACCTATTGTTTAGAGACCACCTATTGGTCAAAACCCACTTATTGTTCGGAGCTAACCTATTGTTCAGAGCCCATCTATTGTTTAGAGCCCATCTATTCTTTAGAGATCACCTATTATTCCGAGACCATCTATTGTTTAGAGCCCATCTATTGTTTAGAGACCACCTATTATTTCGAGCCCATCTATTATTTCGAGCCCATCTATTATTCCGAGTCTATCTTTTGTTTAGAGCCCATCTATTGTTCCGAGCCCATCTATTGTTTAGAGCCCATCAATTGTTTATAGACCACCTATCGTTCCGAACCGACTTATTATTCCGAGCCCATCTATTATTCCGAGCCCACCTATTATTCCGAGCCCATCTATTGTTCAGAGCCCATCTATTGTTTAGAGGCCACCTATCGTTCCGAGCCCACCTATTATTCCGAAACCATCTATTGTTCCGAGCCTATCTATTGTTCCGAGCCCATCTTTTGTTTAGAGCCCATCTTCTATTCCAAGCCCATCTATTGTTCCGAGCCCATCTATTGTTCCGAGCCCATCTTTTGTTTAGAGCCCATCTATTGTTCCGAGCCTTTCTACTGTTTAGAGCCCATCTATTGTTTAGAGCCCACCTATCGTTCCGTGCCCACCTATTGTTCCGAGCCCACCTATTGTTTAGAGCCCACCTATTGGTCAAAGCCCACTTATTGTTCGGAGCCAACCTATTCTTCAGAGCCCATCTATCGTTTAAATCGCATCTATTGCTTAGAGTCCACCTTTGTTCCGAGCCCATCTTTTGTTCGGAGGACACATATTGTTCCACGTATTGTTTAGAGCCCACCTATTTTTGGATCCCACCTATTGTTCAAAGCCCACCTATTGTTTGGAGCCCACCTATTGTTTATCTATTGCAGTATGCCTATCGGATTTTAGGTACAGTTTCAGGGAGAAACCACATAATCTGGTGTGATCAACAGTTTGAACAAAGCCAGCACGCTCACACCCTCAGCCACGATGATTAGTGACTTCGTCACAATACAACCATGGACTTACACCGAACTGTTCTGTCTACTTAAGTTCATTCAGCAGTCTTGTTTCAATCCGTGGCATGTTTTTCATAAATTTTTTAACTGTGCCGCAAACTGGGATCACTCTCGGCAGATTGATAACATCGAAAATTCACCTTCCTGACAAAATCGAGGATATGAAGATTCGAACCCGAGCCTCATCGTAGGAAAATGAAAGTTCTAACCGCAGGCCCATCTTAGACTTAGTCGATAAAAAAAAATGGTCTGGTAGCCTCATTAATATGTGAGAATCTCAGAGAAAATACTGAGCCACGGGCGGCAAGGTGGTCGAGTGAAGATGTGGGGGTGGCCATACGGGCCTAAGTATCCACCTCGGAATTTCATCTCCATCATTTTAAGTGGGTTTTATAATAATGCACCTGTGATTACAGCAAGGTTAGAGGTGGGTCACTCGACACAAAGTGGGTTATCTCTGCTGTTAGAGTATGGCCGTGAGGAAAATGGAAAAGAAAGAAAGAAAGATTACGGTTTTGAGAAAAAAGAAAAAGAGATAACCATGGAAGTAAAGGGAAGAAGAAAAGAGAAAGAAAAAAAATGGGAAAGAAGCACAGAGACAAAGAAGACAAAACAGGTAAAGTAGAAATATAAATATGAAATAAACAAGGAAGAAAAATGTGAAAGAGAAACATGCAAAATAAATGAAAAAATAGGCATTAAAGAAATCAGTAAAGAAGGAAAAGAAAGAATGAAAAAATGAAATAGAAAAAATGAAAAAAGAAAGAATGAAAAATGAAAAAGAATGAATAAAAGAAAAAGAAAGAATGAAAAAAATGAAAAAGAAAGAAGGAAAATGAAAAAGAAAAAATGAAAATGAAAGAATGGAAAATTGAAAAAGAAAGAATGAAAAATGAAAAAGAAAAAATGAAAAAGAAAAAATGAAAAACGAAAAAGAAGAAATAAGAAATGAAAAAGAAAAAATGAAAAAGGAAAAAATGAAAGTGAAAAAGAATAAAAAAATGAATAAAGAAAAAGAAAGAATTAAAAAATGAAAAAGAAAAAAGAAACAAACTTTGAAGAGAAAAATCGTAAAATAATAAATTAAAAATGAAAAGTAAAATGAAAAACACGAGCAAAAGAAATGAAAGAATAAAAATGAAAGAATTAAAGAAGGAAAAAAGAAAAATAAACGGAATAAAAAAGGTTGAAATGAAAGCATGTGAATAAGACGAAATGTTTTGCGGTTTAGGATAAGGAGTTAGCCCACCACTGACCCCGAATGAATGCCATTTTGACCTTTAGTTGCTTCTCCGTAAGAGGCAAGTCGGACGCGATGTCTTCCCGTTCAAGCACAGTCTGAAGTCATTAAGTCCACTTGAAGTTGTTTTTCTAGACGAGCGTCAGTTAACATTCAGTATAACTAATTACACACACAATCACACACACACACACACACTCACACACACACACATATATATATATATATATATATATATATATATAATTGTGTATTTGGACAGCAACCCGTCATTTATACATGTTTCGTTAAAGAGGACTGACAAGGTACTGCGATTAAATTTTTTATCTAATTTTTCTTGCATTCTACAATTGTTTTCTTTTCTGGACACAAAGTAGGTAAAAACTGTCCAAGGTTCGACATATCCGAGCGCTTTCGATAGATAGATAGATATTTCATATTGGGATCGAAATATTGAATAATCTGTTCGAAATGCATACTTATTTTGTTGATTTTGTTCTCGTATAAGCGACAGTTTCGGTCATTATCAAGAACCATGTGGTGTCAGTGAGCTCAGCCTTATTCGGCCTTGTTCATAGGTACGGTAAATAACATCAACAAAATACAATAGGTAAACCACTGCTAGTGGTGGACTACATAGAAAGCATATTACCCCCCAGTTACAATTGTGTCCAACGTATTTATGTTGATTTCTGTTCATAGGTACGGTATATAACGCGATTGATATTGCATTTAAATCAAACTTGATGAGAGAGCGAGAAATTAAACTGTTAGCTACGGTTACATCTAACGATTTTAATTGTAAAATGATGAGATCTTGTGCTTAAATTCATAAAGTCTAGGTACCATAGAGGAAAGTTTATCAGAACAATTAGAATGAAAACATTTACAGAAAACGGAAAAGAAAGCTATATTACAGTTGTGGGAAAGTATCTGAAGGCCACAGGTCATGACTAATGACATTGCAAATTCTTCTTTGGATTTTGTCAAAGATCTTTAAATATATAGCAGGAGCACCAGATTATATGTGTAAGCCTGTGAAGTTAAAGTACATACTGGTTAGATTTTTTATGACAAAATTATTATCGTAAATCGAACGAGATATAATAATAGTCAACAGATAGATGGGATATTCCAATATTGAAATTGTGTGGACATTTGATACTGTTTGATATAATGTGTTACGTGTATGGCGGTCATACTTGATGGAAATCATTATCACTCACTGATTCGCGTTGATGCCCACCGCTTAATAATGGCAATATTATTAAATCCCTTAATTGTAAACTCTAAAACGAAACTGTTCTCATTTATGCATGGCCGACGATCAACTCCACGAGAGCGTCTCTCTGCGCCTTCCCGATCCCACGTTTTCCACTGACCTGAGGTGGAACAACTACTTTGAATCAATAGCTTCATCTACCGCAAGCAAAGTTGGTTCTCTGAGTCGCGCCAGAAGGTTTTTCTCATCTCAGTCCCTCCTTTAAATCTACAAATCAACCATTCGTCCTTGCATCAAATAATGTTGTCATATATAATCTGGTGCCCCCGCTGTTCATCTCGAGGTCCTGGACAAAATCCAGAGACGGATATGCAATGTGATAAGTCCTGACCTGGCATCTCGTCTACAGTCAATTTCTCACAGACGTGATGTGGCTTTCCTCAGTCTTTTCTACAAATGTTTCCATGGCAACTGCTCTGACGACCTACTTTCACTGGTACTCCAACTGCATAACTTTAAGCGTGCTACTAGATTGGCATCTTGGTCCTACCTTTTCACTGTCGAAACAGTTAAATGTAACCGCCTTTTCTAGTCGAACAGCTTATTGTCTCGCACTTCCCGACAGTGGAACTCCCTTCCTCTTACTTACTTCTCTGATAGCTATGATCTTCAAATATTCAAATGTAATGTCAATCGACATCTTCTGATACCTTGATCCTGATCCCCGTCCTTCTCTATATCCTTTCCTCAAACAACCCTCTTTACACTTGCTGTCACACTCTGTAAACTCTTGCGTTCTAGTGGCATTCCCACCTGAAACATTATGCAGTGAAAATGCAAATCCTAATTTATTTCAGTATTTATTGATGGCAATTCTAATCTAACTCCCTCAGCTCAATGGGGAAAAGATTGGCTGGTATTATTCAATATCTCCAAAAGTAACATTTCATTACGACCGAGCAGACTTTAAATCTGCACTAATTCTGAGGAGTGGTCCTAACCTCAAAGAAGTTCCTTGCCTCGAATGCCTACTGCGGCTAAAAGTTCACACTCGACCTCAAATGATTCGCGTATATTCGTGCCATCGTAAAAGATGCTTTGAAGAATGGTCGATTCATTGTATCGTGCCAGAAGTTTTTTTTCTGCTACCATGACCTATCTTCACAAGTATTGATACTATATATGGGCTGGTGTTGCCCAGTTTTCATAGTGCAGCCTCGACAGAGTTCAATAGATAGATAGATAGATAGATAGATAGATAGATAGATAGATAGATAGATAGATAGATAAAACAGAATACGATAGATAAATATGAACAGAATAAGATAGATAGATAGATAGATAGATAGATAGATAGATAGATAAAAACAGAATACGATAGATAAATATGAACAGAATAAGATAGATAGATAGATAGATAGATAGATAGATAGATAGATATAAACAGACTGCGATAGTTAGATACATATAGATAGTGTTGTAACCTAGAAAGGGTTACTGAATGAGGAATAACCAAAACGGAGGTTGTAAATGAAATGGTAATCTTTATAACATCAACAACATACAATACTCGCCAGCGGCGGAAAATAGGTAAACCACTGCTAGTGGTGAACTACTTAGACAGCATATTACCCAACTTACAATAGTGTCTAAAGTATTTATGAGGATTGGGACATACACATTAGCGTTCATAGGTACGGCATATAATAGATAGATACATATGAACAGACCGAAAAAGATAGATAGACAGACAGATATGAACAGACTTAGATAGATAGATAGATAGATAGATAGATAGATAGATAGATAGATCACTTCAAAATTCAACAGCTAAGAGGAACGTAAACACGTCAATAACATGGAGCGAAAGCAAATTCTACAAGGAAGCACTTTCGTATAATAAACAAAAGGTGGAAAGTGACGCTGTTTATATTATAGGAGTCAATGTCACGTTAGACAAAATCTAGTTTGCTCCGTCGACGGGTTGTAAGTAGAGAAGGCGATAGCAAGTGTGCAATGGCGGGAAGAAGGAGACCGGAAGTAAAGAGGTTGGCTCAATGAGTTACTACTGGAGAAAGTGAGATGATGGTGTTGGAAGATGGACGAGATTCGCTGTTTTAAAATGGCTGCGACGGGACTTGATGCAAAATAAACAGCATCTTCTGAGCGAGTGTGTAAATAAACAAATACGCAATCGAGAAAGACGTTTTTCGTCTCATCCGATTCCTATATTTGTCCCAAAAGTACTTACACTCTCCTTCTCTCCATTGCTTCTCTTTCTCTCTCTCTCTCTCTCTTTCCCTCTCTCTTTCTCTCTCTCTCTCTCTGATTTTTTTTTCATATAATCTCATCATTCTTTCTCTTTTCATCTTTTCCTCCCACTACATATCCCTCTTTCTCTCTCTCTCTCTCACACTACTGAATTTTCCCTCTTTTTATCGATTAATTTTCCCTCTTTTTATCGATTAATTTTCCCTCTTTTTATCGATTAATTCATGCTATCTTACTTCCCCTCTTACCTTCTTTCATTCAGTCTTCTCATCTATTAAAATGATGCGAAAGTTTCAACCATTTTTGGCACGATATTTGATTCTTATAAATTCATAGCATCATTATTCAGCAATCGTTCTATTTTCCCTGTCTTCTTATAACCTTCTGTCTCTTTTCAGGTAAATTATCTATTCCGTGAGGGTGGAACGATTCTAGTTTTCATTCAAGTAATTCTTTAAAACTGCGATCGACAAACTACGGCAATGGGTGCCACCCGTGTAATGTCAATCGACATCTTCTGATGCCTTGATCCTGATCCCCGTCCTTTTCTATATCCTTTTCTCGAATACCACTCTTTACTCTTGCTCTGCTCTCTCTTTGTAAACCCCTGCGGACTAGTGGCACTCCTGCCTGAAATTTCCAATGGCAAGCAGCCACAAATGACATCACGAAATCTGAACCAATAACTACTACAACGCAAAGAAGATATTTAGCTGTTTCAAAACTGTTCACTCGTTAGACTCCCATTAATAATAAAAACTTAAAAAAAAAAAACTTTTAAAACAGTTTATTTCTGTTCATGTGGTTTACGTATTATTGTATATATTACTATGTATTGTAGAACAGATATATTGACCTTGACTTGTATAAAAATATGTATGCTGTTGGCACACTGAATGATTTTAAAAGCCTAAGTCGGCACGTCGTCAGCTAAAGGTTGGCGATCCCTGCTTTAATCAAAGTACAGAAAAAGAATCTGTCTATATTTCTGAGATGAGGTATTATGTACATTATTTACATTATTCGTACTATTGTCCTCATCTTTGTCGCCATATTTATTACAACGTTTCGGCCGATGTACGCTCCGGCCTCCTTCAGGTGGTTGGAATGTCGAACTAAACCCTTTATTTCGCTCACTAGGGTAGACTGTTCTAGTTCCACGTGCCATGTTTTAATTGATGTCAGTTATCGCCTGTTAATTTCCCTCTGAAAGTTCTCCACTGCCTTAACCGGGTATTGAACTCACACTCTTTGGGTCCTGTCACTGGATCTAACTAACGACTTTATCCACTGTGCCATGAAAGATACGGTACAGGATATAAGGAATTGCAAAAGTAAATTAGGAACAAAATTGAAGACAGGCAAATATAGAAATAGAAAGATTTGGTTTTGTTTGGTTTACGGCATATCAACATCAATGGTTTATTTAATGCCGACAAGATTTTTATTGATGGTAATGTTCTTTTTTTCAAATAGAGAGAGAGAGAGAGAGAGAGAGAGAGAGAGAGAGAGAGAGAAATAAAGATAATTGGAGAGAGAAAGATAGATGGAGAGAGAGATAAATAAAAATATCTATAGAGAGATTTTGTTTTGTTTTGTTTTGTTTTACGGCATATCAACCTCAATGGGTTATTTAACGCCGACAAGGTTTTTATTGTTGGTAATTTCTTTTTTCAAATAGATAGATAGATAGATAGATAGATAGATAGCGAGAGAGGTTGGTTTGTTTTGTTTTGTTTTACGGCATATCAACCTCAATGGGTTATTTAATGCCGACAAGATTTTTATTGCTAGTAATATTTTTTTCAAAACAATATTGTTGGCATTTTTTTTAAAAAAAAAATGCATTATTGGCAATTTTTTTTTTCAAAAATATATAGCTGGTGATTTTTTTTCCAAAAATGTATTCCTGATATTAAAACCTATTTTTATACTTTCATAGTCATTCGACTCCTTTTTTGGTTGGGGGGGGACTATTTGCCGATAGCTAGGACCCTGACAGGTGCTATCACCCCGGGTCAGGATGGATCTGGGAACACCAAAAATTAAGAGGTGATTCCACGCTCCGCAAAAACCTTCTGATCAAATGCCTTACTATCGGATGTAGTTTATCGTCTTACCCAGGGCGCAAATAGAAACAAAAATACTTGCAAAGATGGAATTAATACATTATTGAACTTTTCCACGACGATAGAAGACAACTTGCTATACACAGAAAGTTTGAAGGACCAGAAATATTAAAGTCTGAAGCGAAGTCAGCAGTGGACAAATTGGATAAGAACAAATCCGCAGGACCAGATGGAATTTTAAAAGAGATGCTAGCATCTTTAGATGATTTTGAAAATTAGTCTTTTCTTCTCGCCTTCCTTTACTAAGAGCTCCTGTAGTTTTCTCTCTGTGCCTGCTATCAACACTATGTCATCTGCATATATATATATATATATATATATATATATATATATTAAGCATTTCACCCCACCCCAAGCAAAGGATGAAGAGAAAGGCAGGAGATAGTTCAGGGCATCTGGAGATGTCGATTGACATTACATTTGAATAGTTGGAGATTATAGCTATCAGGAAAACAAGTAATCGGAAGGGAATTTCACAGACGGGAGGTGCGAGACATGAAGCTATTGAAGTAGAAGAGACGGCCACATTTTACCCTTTCGACAATGAAAGGGTGGGACCATGATGCCATGTAGCACGCTTAAATTCATGCAGTCTGGAAACTAGCGAAAGTCGGAGCGGTTACCGTGAAAGTATTTGTAGAAAAGGCACGTCTGTGAGAAAGCCACTGAAGACGAGATGCCAGATCAGGACCAACCACATTGCTTATCCGTGTTGTTAGGATTGTGGCCGGCAATAATGAATCATATTAGGACTTTTAATTCTCTCTGGATTGCTCGGAGTAAAGGTTGAATAAGTCTGGTGAGAAGCTACATCATTGTCTTAAGCCTCTTTCTAATTTTGTGTAATATAGAATTCATTTTCTATCCGCATATAAGTGGTTTACTCCCAATATAAGTTTTAGATCATTCTAATATCCTTCCCAAGCTTACCTAGCAAATCTTCGTGACGTACCTTGCCAAAAGCTTTTGTATAAATGCTCGCTCGGATTTCGACGTCGTATTTTCCATCTTCTGTTAGAACACATCCCAGATCTTTAAACTTCTGTACATTTTTTATTTTGATATCTCCAATTCGTTGCTCGCATCTTTAACTTTTTTCTCTATTGCAAATGGCCGTACTTTCTGTCTCCTTGCCATTGATAGTCCTTTTTTTCTCGCTTTCCTTCACTACCCTGTTTAGGATAACTTCTAGTTATCTTTCTGGGTCAATCATCACCACAGAGTCATTTGCGTATCTTATGTTGTTAAGATAATGTCAACCGATAAAAAATCCTGGTAGGGTTTCCAGCTCCCATAGTATATTCAAGCCGTAGAGTATGAATAAAAAATGAGAGAAGACACATATTATGTCTTACGCCCATTTCGATTTTTGTGTATGTATTCAATTCATTTTCTCCCGGTTTGAGTTATGGATTATTCTAAAATTCTTTCCAAATATATCAAGTTTTCCTTACAGTTCAAATAGATTGTGGTGTCATACATTGTGCGTTTATGTAAACTAACGACCAGCTAACTAGAAGTGGTGTCTCAATAAATCAGCATGGAGGATGCAACATGAACAGCAATCTCCACCACCCCACGACTGTCATTTCAAAGAAAAAACATGGCATGTGAGAAACAAAATATGAAAGCTAACGACATAAACTGGGTTAAATCTATTGGAATGAAGTCCTCGCCTGGGAAGAAGCGCCCTGTGCGACAAATGTTAATTGACCGCCAATTAACGAATGTTAACATAAATGGCATAAAGATGGCCAAACTCCTTGAAATTGATCCCTTGACCGGTAAGAGAAGATATGACTGATACATGTCACTAGACCGCCATCCAGCGACTGTTAGCATAAACGATCTAAATGTGGCCAAATTCCTTGAAATTGGCCCCTTGCCCGGTAAGGGAAGATATGAACGACAGATGTCATCTTCCGTCATTTAGCGAATGTTGGCATAAGTGGCATTGAGGTGGCTAATCTCCATGAAATTAAACCCTTTTTCTGTTAAGGGAAGACATGAGCTAAAGACGTCACCTGGCTGTCGTCCAGTGACTCTCAGCATGAAAGGTGTAAATGTGTCCAAACTCCTTGAAATTAATCCTTTGCCCGGTAAGGGAAGGCATGAACGACAGATGTCATCTGACCGTAATTTAGAGAATGTTGGTATGAATGACATAAAGGTGGCCAAAATCCTTGAAAGTGATCCCTTGACCCGTAAGGGAAGACATGAACGACAGATGTCACCTGGCCGACACCCAGTGACTGTTAGCATAAACGGTGTAAATTTGGCCAAACTCCCTAAAATTGATCCATTGCCCGGTTAGGGCAGACATAATGTCATGTCAACGCCATTCAGCGAATGTTAGTGTTGGAAGGAAACATAAAGGGAGATAACTCCAAAGTATTGTAAGAGTTATCCCTCTTGCTTTGGACATCGGGACGTCAGACGTCACGTGGGGAAACACGGGGAGAGATATAAAAGATGGCGGACTACACAGGGACACCTGTGGCAAACGTCTCTCCATATTTCACTAATTCTTTTGTAGAGTAGTATTAACTCAGTTTATCTAGAAATTAATAAAATGCTGTAAACCTAAAAACGTTCTTGGTAATTATTTCCAATCAACAAATGCATTGTTCGGTCCTCAGAACTCGCACAAACATAACAGTTAGCATAAACGGCGTAAATGTAGCCAAACTCCATGAAATTGATCCCTTGACAGGTAAGTAAAGACATGAGCGACAGATGTCACCTGGCCATCATCCAGTGACTGTTAACATGAAAGGTGGAAATGTAGCCAAACTTCTTGAAATTGATCCCTTGACCGTCAAGGGAAGGCCTGAGCGACAGATGACATCTGACCGCCATCCAGCGACAGTTAGCATAAACGGCGTAAATGTAGCCAAACTTCTTGAAATTAATCCCTTGCCCGGCAAGGGAAGGCATGAGTGACTGGTGTCATCTGGACGTCCTTCAGCGAATGTTAGCATTAACTGCGTAAATGTGGCCAAATACCTTGAAATTGTATCCTTGTCCCGTAAGGGAAGTCATGAGCGACAGATGCCACCTGACCATCATCCAGCGAATGTTAGCTTAAACGGCCAAACTCCTTGAAATTGATATCTTCCCCTGTAAGCGAAGATATGTGTGAAAGATGACACCTGAACGTCATTCAACGAATGTTAACATAAACGATGTAAAAGGGGCCAAACTTCTTGAAATTGTTCCTTTGCTCGCTAAGGGAAGACATAAGCAACTGATATCACCTAAACGTCATCCAGAGACAATTAGCTAAAACGTTGTAAATCTGGCCAAACTCCTTGAAATTGATCCCTGGCCCTGTAAGAGAAGACATGAACCACAGTTGTCACCTGACCGTCATCCAGCGACTGTTAGCATAAACGGTGTAAATGTGGCCAAACATCTTGAAATTGATCCTTTGCCCGGAAAGGGAAGACATGAGTGACAGATATCAACTGACCATCATCCAACAACTCTTAGCATAAATGACATAAAGGTGGCAAAATTCTTGAAATTGATTCCTTGTCCGCTCAGGGAAGACATGATCGACAGATATCTAACCGACATCCAGTGACTGTTAGCATAAACGGCGTAAGTGTGGCTAAACCTTTTGAAATTGATTCCTTGCCCGGTAAATAAGGGAAAGAAGTCAGCGACAGATTTCACTTGACAGTCATCCAGCGTTTATTGGCATCAAACAAAATATAATGCTCGGGACATTGAATATTAGAATATTAAACTACTGTCACCATTTGAAAAATATAAAACAGGAAATGAGTAGGTTACATATCAATATTTTAGTCGTATTTGTAACGAGGTGGCCAAACAATAGATATTTTGTCAGTGATTAACAAATGATTATGAAGGCAGAGAGAAATATAAAAGAGGAGTAGGATTGATACTAGACTATGATATGAAGAATCCGTTTTGAGATGCTGTCAGTTATCTGAAATGTTTGTATTTAAGTAAAGCCTTTCAATATATCCATTACAGTTCTACTCTAAGCTAGACAACGCCAATGCTGAATGCAAATCGCAAGAAATTATATTTGTCATGGGAGACCTGAATGCCAAAATAGGCAACCGGAGGGATGGAGAAATAGTTTGAAAATTCGAACTAGGAACCTGTAATAAACGTAGAGGAAATTGGGTCCAATGGTGTCCAGCAAATGATTTGGTAGTCGCTAACACCTGATTTCGTGAACAACTGATATCACCTGAACGTCATCCAGGGACAATTAGCTAAAACGTCGTAAATCTGGCCAAACTCCTTGAAATTGATCCCTGGCCCTGTAAGAGAAGACATGAACCACAGTTGTCACCTGACCGTCATCCAGCGACTGTTAGCATAAACGGTGTAAATGTGGCCAAACATCTTGAAATTGATCCTTTGCCCGGAAAGGGAAGACATGAGTGACAGATATCAACTGACCATCATCCAGCAACTCTTAGCATAAATGACATAAAGGTGGCCAAACTTCTTGAAATTGATTCCTTGTCCGCTCAGGGAAGACATGATCGACAGATATCTAACCGACATCCAGTGACTGTTAGCATAAACGGCGTAAGTGTGGCTAAACCTTTTGAAATTGATTCCTTGCCCGGTAAATAAGGGAAAGAAGTCAGCGACAGATTTCACTTGACAGTCATCCAGCGTTTATTGGCATCAAACAAAATATAATGCTCGGGACATTGAATATTAGAATATTAAACTACTGTCACCATTTGAAAAATATAAAACAGGAAATGAGTAGGTTACATATCAATATTTTAGTCGTATTTGTAACGAGGTGGCCAAACAATAGATATTTTGTCAGTGATTAACAAATGATTATGAAGGCAGAGAGAAATATAAAAGAGGAGTAGGATTGATACTAGACTATGATATGAAGAATCCGTTTTGAGATGCTGTCAGTTATCTGAAATGTTTGTATTTAAGTAAAGCCTTTCAATATATCCATTACAGTTCTACTCTAAGCTAGACAACGCCAATGCTGAATGCAAATCGCAAGAAATTATATTTGTCATGGGAGACCTGAATGCCAAAATAGGCAACCGGAGGGATGGAGAAATAGTTTGAAAATTCGAACTAGGAACCTGTAATAAACGTAGAGGAAATTGGGTCCAATGGTGTCCAGCAAATGATTTGGTAGTCGCTAACACCTGATTTCGTGAACACCTAAGACAAATATGAACAGTAAGTTTTCCAGGAAGATAAACAAAATGGCAAATCGACTGCATAAGTATCAACAAGAGATTCGGGAATGCAGTTGTACACTGAAAAACATATCATCCAAGTGCCGACTGTGGAAGCGATCACCCCCCCCCCAGTGAAAATACGGAAACTGAAGAGGCCTAAGGCAGCACCAAAATTTTAATACGACAAACTCTTAAATCGACCCGAATCTGAAGAAAAAAATGCACAGTATGAAATGCAGATACGAGGGACAACATAAACATGGAAAGTCGAAGCAGAAGACATTGAGAGAAGATTTAGTGACATCAGCAATCGACATCATGCCAAAGGAAAATAAACGAAAAAAATGAATGGATAACAGATGAGATTTTCAACATGATAATAAAGAAACAAAAAACAATGGCAAGAGACGATAACAGAATATATGACACTACACAAAGAAATATGGAACGAACGCGGGCTCAACGAAAAAAATGTCTAAATACAAATGATGAGGACCACAGATGAAGCAGAAATACATAAAAAAAATAAGAGACGTAAAACGTAAAAGGAGAAAATAGAAATCGGGATTAAGAGGATATGGCGGACAGATAACGATTTGTCCTAGATATTGGAAATAATAATAAAATAATTTAAGAAAACGATTCCGAGTCAATTTATTCATTCTTCATGTTTTTTTTCTTTTTTTGTGTGTGTTTTTTTTTAAGCAACGCGTACCAAAATACAAAGATGAGGATAGTAAAAAAATAAATTACACCAATCTTTTAAGTAGAATTGTCTTAATGCGAAAATCAGTTTTCAAAAATCCTGATTTGTATCGAGACAAACTTCGATGTAACATGATATAATGAATAGGCATACACCTGGGTTCCCCCTCACAGTAATATGATTGGCTGGTGTCAGCCATAAATACAGACTGATGTGGAGGTACAGAGACGACGCCTATTGGCTACGTCTATTCCCTGTGCCTATTGCCTACCACTACGACGAGGACCAGTCCATTACGGTTACCTGCTAGATTGTTCTACCCGGTTACAGTAGTCAACAACCACTTTGCCACTTCGAACAAACATATCCTTTTCCAAACACATTTCAGCCGGACCGCGTGCACGCTTAATTAGAACCCTAATTAAAACTCATATGCTACAAACACCTGTAACTGTTATCTACATGACTCGAGTTATGCTCTTAAATAAACTCATCAGATCAAGACTTTATATGAATGCCATGCATGGCGCCGGAAATTCCCGTCATCAGCAGTTAATATGCTAATTTAGAAATGACTCCCCACCCCAATGTTCTCTTCCTTTGGACAACTAGAAGAAAACAGCGACATACCTCGTCAAACCAAACGACAGCGCGTCGCGTGTATCCTACGACGGAAAATGTGTCGAAAAAGAAAATTACTTACCCCAAAAAAGGGCACGTAGTTATTTATTTTATATAAAATACAATTCTGGCACAAGGCCGAAAAAAGGGGTGGGGGCTTGAGGCTGGTCTTCACTAATTATCTTATACCTAGCTAATTTGATTCACGACCCATTCACTCATTACAATTTGCACATTCACCACAAAAACTCGTCCGTCACCAACCAATCCTCCATACACCATAATCCCCGCAAGGGGGTGGGGGCTACAAAACGCGCCCCAAACCATAAAAATTTAATGATAATAATAATATATAAAAATCTATGATGAAAAATGAGAGGGCAGGGAGATGAACCCAATAATAAACTAAATACGAACACAAAATAAACATAACTGGTGTTAGTAGGGCCCGTCCAACCCTCGAAACAGAGAGGCCGCTGTATTCTGCACATTGGACAAAATCAAAAAGCTCTCTCACTAACGAAGTGGGAAAAGTCAAATTACAGACGGACAAGGGGAATAAAAAGCTGACCCAGACGAGATGAAAAGAGGACCAAAACAAATTAGGGAGATTGGGAATCTCGACTTGGATTATAACCAAAGTGGTAGCCGGGAACAGGCCAGGAACAACACTTATTGACATTAACTAGGTACACAAAGACTTGTCTAACCTAACCAAGGGGAGGGTTCCACAGGAAACCACCCCGATGTGACGTAGGTTGACCTAAAATAAAATCAAGGCTAGCTCTGTTCAAATGAACCAAGTTCGCCTCAGTCACCCACCTTTCGCTGAAGACTGTCAAAGGCAAGCGCTTTCTATCAGTTGTAATCTTCATCTTGAGCTGATGCTCAAAGAATCGGATCAGATCCTGATGAGAAAGACGATTGCCTCGCAAGACTTCCTCCATCCGCGTCGTTCAAATCACCATTCGGGCCGTGGCTAGCAGCGTCAGAAACACCATTCGTTTCAGCCCAGAATACGGGGGCGATACATTGTCACACTTGTATGCGCAATCCATGAGCACGAGCTTTTCGGGAGCGAGACGAGCTGTCAATAGCCGATATGGTCCCATAAGAGGCGGACCCGGGGACAATGGTAGAAGGCATGCGAAGCCGTTTCCTCTAGACCAAGGCCACACCGTTCACAGTCTGGCAAATCCGCCAAGCCCCATATGAAGCCAATCGCCAGGTAAGCAAAAACCCAAGACCAGAAAGAGCGAAACTCCTCCTCCGACAAATCGAGCCACTCACGTAGAGGATCCTTCACGACCCCCTCACATATTATGCCCATGATTTGTCAGTAGAGCCACATTTCTGTCGATTTACGTCTCTTGTTCATCTGTGATTGATTGAGTTGTTCTTTTACGGCTTATCAACCCAACCTCTTGCATTTAAAGCTATTTAAAGCCAGAATTTTTTTTTTACATTGTAAGAATGTTTTTGATATAATTATGATTTACTGATACAAGTCCTACTAATTAATCCATAGCTGGGGGAGAAGAGATGGTGCATACGTTTCCCAATGGTATTTGTGTGTAAGTGAATATAACGAACCCGACTGGAATTGGAACTCCACTCTCCAATTTCCAATTTCGAGTCGTTATTCATTACAACACCCGCATATCCA